>ML179716.1:11999-59025 GCA_004369135.1 Dendrothele bispora CBS 962.96
GCTTCCAGGATCTGAACCCTACGCCGCACCTTCCGTGGACAGTACTGGTTAATTGCCGTAATGATTTTCCGCTAGTAACCCGCACCAATGCGTAGTTAGTTTCCCAAAATCGAGTTAGAAGGGTAACAGTCGATTTCAGGGGTTTACGGCTGACCCTGAATGTTCAGGTGACTCGCTAGCCCTGGCAGAGGGCTGAATATCTTTATGATACCAATAATATGTTCATGACCACTAGAGACGTTTCAAAGGAATGCAGATAGGTGCTTCGGATACTCGAGATGTTCTCCGAGATATACAGTATAAGGTTCAGTTGTATATCATGAATATATATTAATCTGTACACACCTTTGCATCAATCGTTTTCAGCCCCAAGATCACCAATTAAAGACAGACCAATTTGTGAGGCTATGTAATTATAACGTCAAGACACCAGTGGCCATGGGTTTTACAACAAAAAAACTTGGGTCGAGCAATCACGCATGGTTATTCATATGTTAATTAGCTGGAGAGCTAGTTCGTCCTCGGAACGGAGTATTCAGATAATCACTATGAGTATCATTACGTTTTACGACTAGGTTACCGACCGTGCTGCCATTCTAACTTCCTCTTGTAGCGAGCCATTATAGGCCTCTTACAAGAGTGCAAGAGTACGTAGGAAGTTGAGGAGTAGTAGGACTCGGCCTTTCAGGTGATCAGTCAACTATACACGAAACCTATCGAGCCCTATGTTAGATCTGTGACATCACAGAATATATTTATAAATAACATTTCGTTAAATGTCACTAACCGGGGGGTATATAGTTATCTAACGTTCTACCCATTTATCATACTTTTGAGTTACAAGCATGAACCAATCATGATGAAAATCTCTGAGATTTTTAGTCGTTTTTTATAACTTTTTTGGGGATACCAGTATGATTAATTAAGATGGCTCATAGTTACTAGAGAAGAGATTCGAGTTGTATCTCCAACGAACCTCTCACGTAACAAGAGTACACAATGCTTGACTATTTTGTTCCGGTATTTAGAGCACGTCATATAGAAGGTTTTATGACCTGGCTTTTAAAATTTTTTTTTTTTGATAACGAAATATGTAATTTTTGATAGTATATCTGGTACATGGCTCAGATGTCACCCAACCCCATATTCGATCATCTTTCACAATGCTTGCACTTTTGATGGTTGTTTCTGCGCACGTTGAAGGCAGATGTCTAGACGTGTAGAAAAGTAGAAAGAACGTGGTAGATAAAGGTTGTGGGATGTCTATGTACCATTTACACTAACCATATACAGGAGTTTATAAGAGATAGTAAAGGTGCGGGTAGAACTGTCTACTTCGGTTCATTACCGGTTCTAAAGCGTTTTTTTAGTTCCATTCATTTCAGATAACATCATATATTAAGTTGGAGCTCGAAAAGGACAGGGAGCTAACAGACAACAACGTTAAACGTTGTAGAATGAAAGTCTTATTCTATCGTGGTTTGTATTTTATTCCTGAAACTCAGTAACCAAGTTCCTCGCTCTTGTCAAAGTACCTCATGTAGTCATGAACCCAGTGTAGAAGCTGAGTTTCTACAACCCATGGGAGTCGACCTCGGTGTCCTTCTACTTCCTCAGCCTTTTGTAATCCTACTTCCTTCATCGTGTACCCTTCCTGCTGTCTCCGAGAGTACAGAGACTATGTTCAGATGTCAGTAGAAACAAAGTACTCATTTTATCACAAATTAAACATGATGCATCAAAGAAATAAATAAAGGAGGATGATTGCCGTAATGATGAAATGACGGTTCAGATTTAGTTTTCAGATTTCCAGATACAGATGCCAAGCTGATGAGTTTTTGTAGAAGTTTGTGGGTGTATTTATCACTGTATTAGTAGATTCTTATTTCAAAACCCGTTATGTTCAGTTGAGTGTGAGAAAGACATACCTTTCCAATAAGACAGGATCATATGGGTCGAAAGGATAACTGAATCCAGGAGTTTCAGTGATATCCTGTGATTGGGATAGCGAGATGCCGATGCAACTCGACTGCGCCGATAGAGGAGTAAATGATGCATCAGACGAAAGCACAGGCAAAGGCCGTCGTGCTTCCGCTTCTGAAGATGAAATGCTCGATGCATAGGGAGTTTTCTGGAAACCACTACCAACGCTCGAATCGACGCCAGGGTCAGACATAGCCAGATTGCGACCTATGAAGTGGTTCGTTCCTGGAGCAGGTACATAACTTTCCGTTGTCGTGGACGAGAAAATGTCGATATCGTTACCTAAAATAGGTACGTCCCTCCAAGATCTGGTTCCTGGCCTGATTATGCCCCCCTTATCGTTGGAAGCTATTCCCCGAGAGTACTGTTGCTCCCAAACACTTGGCAGTAGCTGTGGATTCAATGAGGACTTTGATTTTTCTTCTTTCTTTGATTTCAATTTTCTCGGTGAGGAAGTAGAATGTGCCCGAGAACGTGAAGAAGGGAAAACGAAGCTTGTCGTGGCCGCAGTATCTGCAGAGGGCGCGGAGCGTTTATCGCGAGTGGGAAGTTGCGAGCTAGAAGTATCAGAAGATGTTTCCGAGCTTCGTCCTATTGGACTGATAGGCCGTAGTGAACGGACAGGTTCTGGACTAGGGGTGATAGGGTTTGAATACGAGGGAGAGCCAGCAGTGACTGGTTTGGCTTTCTTGTTTTTCTTTCTGAACCTAAACACTGGCTTATCCGACTTTGGATGAGCACGCGACCTCGTGGTGGGGAAAACGAATGGTACTGGGGGTGGGCCCTCAAGTTGAATTTCATCAACAGAGCTCAAGTCGAACTTCACCCTCGAAGGTGTCGAGGATAGAACATTGTCGGTTAAAGAAGGAGAGTGTAAGCTGTTTTGCGTGACGGAAGATGTAGCTGAGTGTATCTCGGATAGATCTGAGAATTGAATGCTATTAACTTTGGAAAAGGTAGAGGCCGAATCAGAAATTGATGGCTGCGTGTAGAAATTTGATTTCGAAAGATAAGGGTGCTGTATAGGGGGAGCAACTGCATCAAAACAGGATGATGCAGATGAAGATGGAGGTGATAGGCATGATTGTTTACTATTGAGAGCAAGTCTGTTTAGTTGCACGGGCAACGTTGTCAAAGATGAACTTTGGATCGGGGCCGCGCTGCCAATGACTGGGTGTCTCGTCTCTGAGGACCGCAGTTGGACTAGAGAAGATGATTTCGTAGTTGGCATATCTTCAGAGACAAACCGATGTCTTACACCGCGGTTTCCAGGAGATACGTCTTTGTCAGAGAAGTAATTAGCAGGAGTATTGTGCTCCTGTGCGAGATGACCAGTAGCATGGACGTGGTGCGGACGCTGATTCGGACCAAAAGATGGAGATGGGGTCTGTTGTAGGTTATAAGTTCTTCGTTGTGGGGAGAGAGAAGTGTGGGTTACCGGCAAGGCTGGGTCGGTAATATGACCAAGTTCATTGTGAAGGGCTGAATCGTTTTCTGGGATTCTGGGAAGATGCGAGTCACTGAGAGAAGAGGAGGGAAGTCTTTCATCCGAACGTCTCAACGAACGACCCTTGTTACTATTCTTGAAGACACTGAGCTTGAAGGGACTCTTGCTACTACCGGACGGAGGTGTGGGCGGTGAAGGCGACTGTAATCGTTTTCGTGCGGCAGCAGTTCTGGACGACATTCTTCAAGAAAGGAGGCAACTCGAGAAATATGAGATGATCCAGAAGCCGAAGGAAAGTCTGGTGCCAGTGAGATAAAAGGTGAACGTATCGCTCAGTTATCTGCTAGACTTGTGCTGGAATTCAAATTCTACGTCATGACTAGAAAGCAGTGTCATACATCCAATCTCAGCGCAAAGCATCATTGCGGAAGCTCTAGACAGCCTTTGCTTCCGAAGATTCTGATAGAACTATACCTGGGCCTGAATTGTATTGATTGAAATGGGCGGACGACGAGAATGTTTGCCCTGGATCTTTTGAAACAAAATCTAAAAATGCAACGTGAACAAGCCACTAATAAAGTACTAATGCGCTTCTGATTGTCTACAACTTTGTCGAAATATGCTGAACAATAATGTATTCCCTAAGGATGAGATGAAGATAGGTCTACAATTAATGCGATCTTGATACCCGCCCAAGCAAAGAGAAGCACAACTGGCAAATTGTTCAAGAGAGGTGTATTCCTACATAGACTGCAGATGCTGATATTTGTCGCTACCTATCAAAAGTTCCGTTGATCGTATCCCGGACGGTCACCGTTAGAGCGTATTCATCCGCATACCATGTCACACGTGAGATCAGATGGACTTCTCTGCCGCCCAGAAGGAACATACGTCTGGCAATGTTCAAATTTAGACACTCAATGTCACATAGATCGACGTAGTTGTGGTACCTTCTAAAGTCCTAGATCTTCTCCCGGCGTCACCGTTAAAGCGTATTCATACGCATACCATCATAGTACTTCAAATTTACTTCACACGGTCTCGAATAGTGTACTTGCATAGTATTTTCACATTGTGATTATGCTCTTAAGCTAGTCGTATGCAGCATGGGCAGCTAAGTGTCTACCTGCGTCGAGGTGCAAGTCGGCAAGCTCAAGTCCCATCAGTGTCTTGCAATCACCGAGTGCGTATCGAATACATAGTGTGACTCACAAAACACAGATTGCTAGTGTCGAGCCCTGATGGAATAGAATTGCAGAAGTGGGCTACAAGCCGGCAGAGCGTGGCATTATGTAACACGAGGCCATATTAATTGGACTGAGGAAGCACACTAGTGACGAACTCGGCATGAAAATGAAGCCAGGAGTTTCCGATGCCCGATTGTGTAATGAAAAGGATCTTGACATGAACAAGACTCATCATCAGATGTGCACCAGTACCTGCGGAGGTAAAGTAGAAAGTCAAGTCCGTGTAGCAACCGAGCGATAATACTCTGACCTTTCACGTTCTGGGCCCTCGTAATTCCAGATACCCATCCTCGGGTTCCTTGGTCATTCGAAATGCCATTCCTGAGAGTTGTATGAATTCTTGGCCTACCATTTAAAAATTTTCAAGGTTTCGGGAGAGGATATAACAAGGCACTTCCTTGTATACGACCCTCACTTTCGACTCTCCTCTCCTCCATAGACCACCATGGTCAATGTAACTTATGATTCTGCCTGTATGTTTTACCAATATTAACCAGATTTGTGAATGTCTGACATTCAATATTCAATTCTGGACCACCCTTTTGCTACCCGACAACAGCTGGGTCTATGCAAGTCAATGGGACTGATGGTACGCTCGTCGTTTACAACAACGGTGACACCGCCTGGGTCCTTGCGTCAACTGCACTAGTTTGGATTATGATTCCTGGAGTCGGATACTTCTACTCTGGGCTAATGAGGTAGTACACTTTGCACTGTCTGTCTCTCGTACGATGGTCTCACTATTTCTGTAATATAGGCGAAAAAATGCATTGTCTATGATTTATCTTAGTATGATCACAATCGCCGTGGTATCTTTTCAGGTAAGGGTGTCGATATTCGTTTCCAGACAAACGTACGATAAGCTAAAGACGTACTGGCCCAGTGGTTCTTCTGGGGATTCTCTTTGACCTTCAGTGAGACCGGAAGTGCATTCATAGGAGATCTCAAATACTTTGGCCTCAAGGGTGTACTCGAACAACCTTCGATCGGTAGTACTCGCATACCATCACTAGTTTTTTGCGTTTACCAGCTGATGTTCGCTGCTATCACGTATGATTTCGATTTATGTTGGCACTTCTTGGAAAACATTGTTCACATTTATCTAATCCAGACCCATGCTCGCTCTCGGTGGTTTTGCTGATCGTGCACATCTCGGACCTATCATCATCTTCATCTTCTTGTGGTCAACGCTAGTTTACGATCCGATCGCCTGCTGGACTTGGAATTCAAACGGATGGTCCTTTGTTGCCGGCTCGTATGACTTTGCTGGAGGCACACCCGTCCATATCTCTTCTGGTACCGCAGCGTTGGCCATTTCTCTTTATTTGGGAAAGAGAAAAGGATACGGGACAGATGCACTAGCATACAAACCACATAACGTCTCATATGTTGTGTTGGGCACCGTTTTCCTATGGTTTGGTTGGTTTGGATTCAACGGCGGAAGCGCACTTTCTGCCAATCTGCGTGCAGCACAAGCTTGTATAGTAACCAACTTAGCTGCCAGTGTCGGTGGACTCACGTGGATGTTTTGGGTATGGAGCATTTTCCCCTTCTTTTAATTTTCCAACTAATGCTGGCTTTGGACCATCACAAGGATTATCGTATTGAGCGAAAATGGTCTGCAGTCGGTTTCTGCTCGGGGGCCATTGCCGGGCTAGTGGCTATTACTCCAGGATCTGGTTTCGTTGGTTCCCGTAAGTATTTACATTTTCTCCTAGTTCCACATCACGTTGATCACAATTTTTTTGTTTAGCTGCCGCTGTCCTGTTCGGTTTCATGGCTGGAACAATCTGTAACTTTGCAACTCAGCTTAAATTCATTTTCAGCTACGATGACTCGCTTGATGTAAAGATATAACTTTTTACTTAGTATAAATTCACTTCTTGACAGCACTGTTGTTTCATAGGTCTTTGCATCACATGCAATCGGTGGAATTGTCGGAAACATCCTCACTGCGCTCTTCGCACAGGCGAGTGTGGCTCACTTTGATGGCTTCACTGATATCCCAGGTGGTTGGCTGGATCATCATTACATCCAGCTGGCATGGCACCTTGCCGATTCAGCTGCTGGATTCGCTTATTCGTTCGCCATGACCGTAAGTGATTTTTTCGTCTCCCCAGCACAATCAAAGCCTACACTAGACAACTCCCCTCCATTTCGAGAGTGTAACTTGCTGACGCGAACTTTAACCCATTTTATTACAGACAATTATCCTCTGGGTGATGCATTTCATCCCTGGACTTCGTTTCCGAGTCTCAGAGAAGACTGAATCAATCGGAATAGATGAGGTTAACATGGGTGAATATGCCTATGATTATGTGGGTCCTGAATTAGAACACCATCGTGATCTGTCTCAGGTGGAGATGGGTAAGATCTCAAGTACTCCGCAGCGAGATTCTCTCAAACAGTTGAGAGGGAGCGATGGCATGAGTATTCAAGAGGAGATGTGATTGCGTAGAAGTTGGTTTTACGTTGCTAATCTGAGATACATTCTTGTACATGATGATTGTACGAGGTCGTGTTTGATAGACTAGTCGCTACTATATTGATTACTGTGCGTAAGAGAAAATGAAGGAGTCGGGTGATTAAAAGTTCCAACTATGTACAGAAAGCTGGATAAGATCTGAAATTTGAACAGATATCAAAGGTGACGGGTATTAGTTCTGCGCTTGAATTATGTAGGCTCGTCCCACACACGGCCTCCTGGCTCCACTTTAGAGCGTACATCAAACTTGACTGTTTGACACTTAGTTGTGTTTTCCAAAGTAAACTGAACGCTGAGGTGAGAATAGATACGCAAGCGCGGCAAACACGTAGCCATGCGTCAACTGTTACCGGGCCGAGGAAGTCAGAGGCTTCTAATCCAAATAGGACCACATTGTTACCGACGATTTCCTTACTGGTCTGTGGTCATTTGTTTGTCAGAACAACAACACCTTCTCTTGGTCGCTCGCTGTGTAGCAAATGGACTGCTGAACACGAACATCATTCTGCACCAACAAGAAAGAGTATTCCGCCACAGCACTCCCTTATAACATACCTAAATTTACGAATAGACTAGGGTTCATCTTATGCCATGAATCTCACTCTCTTCTGCTGTCTTGTCGGCAGCAACATTCCTTTTCCTGTGGACATCTCAAGCCTTCTTGCCGTTTTCCATCCAAAGGACATGATCACGGAGAAGAATTCAGATGAGTTGAAAAGGATCGACGCCCACGAATTGGCACTCTTCGAGGTTTCTCTCTCGCGTGGTTCGGGTGGAGGAAGGTATCGAACCCTCGACCTGACTAAGAAGCTTTTTTTCTCGATAGACTGGCGGGGGAGACCATCCATGTCACGGTGAAACTACTTGATGATGCTGGTGAGACTTTTACAATTCGGTCCGTTTCCCCTTATTCACCTACTCCTTTAAATTATAAAGTCCGTGTCTGCAATCCAATCCAATGATATGACCACTCTACGTTACGATAACCTTCGTCCACCTCGCCTGCCGACCGTGCAAAAACGTATCGATCATTGACATTGGCCGCACTTTTGTCCGCGCATCCATTATACCCTTTTCGTCATCGGCTTCTGCTCCGACCCTTCATCTCATGACTTTATCTGCAATACGCTTGGCGATGCTCGGTTCCATATCTCTTGTTTTTTTTTCTGCGTAATATATTCGTTGTCTGTTCTTATCACTTGGTGTCAACGTGGCCATACACCACCTATCCTTCGGAAGGTAGGAATGGTTTCTTTGTTTTTTCCCGTCTGATTTAAAAGTCCTACCTTCAGGATTGTAACGACAGCAACAATGGACACGGTGAAGGGATATACTAGTCTTCCGTCTAGCAAATAAGCTATTCTTACGGCCGCAGTACACGCTGCAAGCAGTAAAATCAACTCTGTTCTTATGCGATGCTCTTAGGTACGGTGTTTAGTTTGTACATCGAAAACTTAGACGGCCGTTGGTAATGTGCACTGTGACTCCGTACTTGGAACATCCCATGGAGGAGTCACTCATTAACCGGACTTGTCATGAACTTCCGGGAAGTACCGCAGTCGGAGTCCACCAACTGCAACAGTATTCAATAGTTCCATACTCCACCCAAACCAGTTCAGCTCACAGCTCTCAAAGTCTGCAGTAGATTTGCGGGACATAGATAGGTTAATCCAATACTGAAACGCCTGAACTACTGCTGATGAGCAACGGCGCCTCTCGTGCTCCACTCTAGCTATTAAACTCAAAGTCAAGCACTTCCTAGAGTCATTATGGGTTAACTACTTCGTCGTACTAACTCGATCCTCTTTTTCTGGGTGTACATAAGAGTATCTAAATCGTGCTGGATCATCCAAAAATTTTCTTCTATCTATTCTCAGTGCCTTGTACTTAGTCTTCACTACCCGTTTTACTTCCTCAAGATGTCTTTAACTCAGTTGGAGCCTCCTTCTGACCTTCTTCGAGTCATCGGATTGGACTTTACTCTTTCCACAGACGGTACCCAGTATATCAGAAGACTTCATGGCAGGGAGAGGCTTTCAGCAACAAACTCGTACGGGAAATCATTGACATATTCCCTGTCGCTAGCAGAACTGATATCTCGCTATTGTGTAGAGCATTCAATGAGGGTGTGCTCCAACAATACGCAATTATGGAACTCACCTTCAAAGAACCAATGTCTCAACAGCAGCTCTGTATGCATGTCCGTGCTGCTTGGATAAAATTACGCTTTCATGCGCCATGGATCGCTCTGCGCTGTCATTCCCTTGACCAGTATGATGATCCATCTGTAGAAGCAAATTCATTCTACTTTTCGTACGATAATACATCGCGCAAAGACCCCGTACATTTATCCGATACGAAGACCAAACATCCCGTAGACATTTTGGAGTCTTGGGCGGAAGAAAGCATTATATTCCGCTCAGAAGTTTTTACCTTGGAAGAATGGGAAGTGGTTTTCAAGAACGTGTATTGGCATCCCGGTCAAGGTCATTTCGGAATGGAATTGCATGTCGCAAAAGGCGTAGACGATACTCAATGGGTCTTCTTGTAGGTCGTCTTGGCTGATCGTGTCGATTATTGTTCAAACGATTCACAGATTCTCTGTTCCTCATTGGACAACAGACGGGAGAGGATTCTTCTACGTCAGTGATATGTTCCTCAAAAATTTCACCAAGGAGATAGAAGCTTTCCGGAATCCAAATTCAGGCTGCGTGGCATACAATAATCTTCCTTGGGGTGAAGAAATCAGCCGACTCATGCCCTCTGCTGTTCTGATGCTTCCTCATGTTGATGTGAACACTTCCCAGTCGATGAATCATGACACACCTAAACAGGTAATCCATCTCCTGGTCTTATCTAAATCCCACTAACTCCCGTGTGGACCTTTTGTCCTATGTAACAGATCCAGTTTGCCAGACCCCTTATCCACATTCAGTCTATCCCCGCTTCCATCGATACCGAGGTAGTCACTGACACACTCTTAACGAAAATTCTTCTTTCCCCATCCTCAACTAGATCCATTTTGTACGCTTGTAAGCTGGCTAAATGCACCTTTACGGCTCTGATAAACTCAATTTTGGTCTTGGCTGATGTCGAAACCACATTGAGAACCTTTATGAACACGAGACCAAAAGGAGTGGAACCTGAAAGGCTTCTTCGTTCCGTTCAAAACAGCTGGAATACAGCTGATGTCTGGTGCGTTCCTGTTAACGTAGCTGATATGGTGTGTCGATAAGTCTCCCATGATCTCTGATACCCTGATACATGATCCTTTTTCTGTAAATTACCTAGCGTGCGCATATGTACCCTCGCTATGCTGCATTACACGGCTCATCTGCGACAGGAGGAATAATGAACGTGCTATTCCCGACCTATCATTCCATGACTAATATTCGTCAGTGCCTCCGAGTTACGAATTGGAATTCCCAAACCGAGAATATTCCTGACTCGAAAGTGAAGCCCGAAGCGACCAAGCAGAGTAAAACTTCCGTCAGCATACATAGAGCTTGGTACGAAAATCCGAAATATTTTTGGGAGGGCATGGTTAAGGAGACTCAGAACTTGTTGAAAGCTGGTGCAGTAGTGAGTTGTAATTAGGATCCTTACTTACGCTTACGAGCGTCCCTGTTGCTTTGAGCTGATATACATTTAGCAACCTCCACGGGCGTTTCACGTTTCCTCCCTCAACGCAGAGAGCCTTTGTTCTCAATTGAGCCCCCAAGCAACCGAATCAATCACTGGCACTGGGGGAGTCGTTGCCTCATCTCTAGGCAGTCTCCAAAGACTTGGGATTTATAGTGACTTTAGTCTCACTCGCGAACTCGAGGACCAAGGTTCAATTCAGGGTACATCACTGCCATTTGTAATGACCAACCTCGCCTGCGGCCTCCGTTCGTCCGGTTCACCTTCGATCATCGTACACTCGTGGGAATATAACGGGAGGTTGGTGGTCAGCTTGCAGGGTTCAAGGAAATGGCAGAGCGATGAGATGTGGAGAACTTTTGAAGCAGCAGTCAGGGAAGGGCTCCATAGGATTTTGGAGGAAGTTCGTACCGCTACTGGCGGGGAAAGTCGGGAAGAAATTGATTTGAAGGCTGGTGAGAGAGAAAAGATGAAAGCTGTACTTTAGACTTTGGAAACATAAGCAAATCTAATCGTACAAAGATATGTACAACAGTACAAGACAATACATGTAAGTATCAAGTTCGTGACCAATGCATTTAAATCCCCTGGCTCAATATTACCCAGAGGGGACCGTTACACATAGTGTACCGTTTCCCGTACGTTTACATGAAACGATACGAAAAATGGTTAGACAGCTCGACCGACGACGGAGAGACTAAAAGATACTAAAGGTTACCCTCCTCCAACTTTATTCTATTCCCGGAGGATGTGCCCGTAAAAAGGGATAATAGCGATTTTCCTCTTGTCTATTCACAAGTCTATATATGTATTTACTGGAAAGTAAAGGTCTCGACTCAAGTTCTAAGTACTTAAGTACTTAAGTTCAACTCGTCTAGAAGAGACTACTGCTTCATATTTCTCTCTGAGCTTCGCACAGGGCCTAATACTCGTATCTAACGTCATTTACCTGGTTTCGTTATGACTTCCACCCAAGTCGCATCTGCCCCAAATCTAAGCAAGACACCAACACTTGCCCCTGGTCCAGGTCCTGGATTGGACTTTACGCTTTTTGCAGATGGTACCCGGTATATCAGGAGACTTTATGGTAAAGAAAGAATTTCTGCTACCAATTCGTACGTTCCGTTTATCGCACAATACCTGGAATTGACCAGGGGTTTATGATCATCATCTCACTCGCTGTCACTACAGGGCGCTCAACAATGGTGTCCACCAGCAATGTGGATTCTCGGAAATCACTTTAAAAAAACCACTGTCTCAACAACAGCTACGCAAGTGTATTCAGTCGGCTTGGATCAATCTACGCTTTCATGCTCCTTGGATTGCTTGTCGTTCTACTTCAAGCCTTGTCGCTACCCATGATGCCTCATGTGATTCCTCTGTTGCTGCAGAGCCAAACTCATTTTACTTGTCATACGACAACACTCGGGCTTCCGATTCTCGAAGCAATCGTTTGGTGGTGGATGTCTTGGAATCCTGGGCTAGCGAAACTGTAAAATTTCGCTCGGAACTCTTGACCTGTGATGAATGGGAAGTGGCTTTCAGAGAAGTCTATTGGCATCCAGGTCAAGGTCGTTCTGGAATGGAGCTGCATGTCGCAAAAGGAGTAAACGAGCGACAATGGTTCCTTCTGTGAGTCGACGTCTTTCGTACTGCTATTCACTGACTTGGAGATGTGACACATACTAATATTTCATATCATACTCGGGTTATATAGTTTTTCATGTCCGCACTGGACAACAGATGGAAGGGGATTGTTTTACAGCGTTGATTGTTGCTTAAAGTTTCTTGCGAAGGAAATGGAAACTTCTCTCACCGGGTTGAACTATGTCGCTTCTTACCATGATCTTCCATGGGGCGAGGAACTCAGTCGACTTCCACCCGCCAGTGTGTTCATGCTACCTGACGAGGGCGGGTCTACTGGTACAACTACGACGCCTATTGTCCCATCAAACCATAAAGTAAGTAACAATAAGCTTATGACCTACTTTCATGTCTTCCTAAATTCAGTTGGTTCAAAGATCTCGTTCACCAAACCCCTTATCCATCTTCAATCTCATCCCACTTCCATCCCAAACACTACCGTAAACATCGGATTGGACTTCGAAGCTAGCATTCTTAACTCCGGCCTCCCAGAAGTTAAGCTGGTAAAGTTGTCTGAGTCATGCACAGAGTATGGTGATCATACAGATTCAGATACCCTTCTGACCAAACTGGTTTTCTCACCTTCCTTGACTAAATCCATCACCCTCGCATGTGAAAAAGCCAGATGTACATTCACAGCTTTGATTAACTCGATCCTCGTTCTAGCCGACGTGGAGACAACATTGAGGACGTGTATAAATAATTCCCAAACAGAGTCACAGCCTATCCTTGAACAAAACTGGAAGGAGGCCGATTTCTGGAGCGTGCCTGTTAACGTAGCTGATATGGTAGGTGCATTTGCCTTTATCTGATGATATGTCATATAGAATTACTTTCATTTTTTGTTTCAATATCGCGATGTTGAAACTAGCGTACTCACCTATACCCCCGGTACACTGCACTACACGGACCAGCGGCAGTAGGCGGAATTGTCAATGTCATGTTCCCAACTCATCACTCCATGTCTATCATTCGCAAATGTATTCAAGTCACCGACTGGTGTTCATCAGGTAGCGATAACACAGTCGACATAAAGAAAGCATGGTATGACAATTCAGCATATTTATGGCAAGACATGGTCAAAGAAACGCAGAAGTTGCTTAAAGACGGAGCTAGAGTAAGGCTTACCATCTTCCCTTCCCCCTTCTTCTGACTCTTGATCAATTACAGCAACCCCCAGGAATGTTCCACTCATCTTCACGAATCTCCGAAGCTCTTTGTCCTCTTTTGGCTCCAAGCTCAGATCCAGGTTCAACATCCTCCTCATCGGAATTCATCACTGGAACTGGGGGAGTTGTTGCTTCGTCGCTAGGGAATGTCGAGCGAATAGGAATTTTCAGAGACTTCAGTCCCGTCATTCATGAACAACTTCAAACTCACAATGAAGGACTTTCTTCTCCCCCCTTCTTGTTGACGAACCTCTCCTGCGGTGTTCGCTCATACAAATCACCTTCCATCATTGTACATTCGTGGATATACAACGGGAATTTGGTCGTTAACATTCAAGGGTCCAGACAATGGCACAGTCCAGAGGCTTGGAGAATATTCGGTAACGCTATTAAGGAGGGATTGAACAAAATTTCGGTGGAGGTTACTCAAGACATGAAAGTGCGCCAGGTAAATGAAGGGCTGAGAGGGACTAAAAACTTGAAGGCGAGAGCAGTACTTTGAGCTCTTGCGTCAAAGCTACTGAAGGCAGATATTTACATCTCAATATTTACAGCCGTTCCTGTAAGTAATGGCAATCCGCTATGTGGAAATAGGCTTTAGAGAGGTCGAGCGCGAGTTCTAGCACAACGAGTATATTCCGGTTTGTCCTGCTACATGACGGCGGAAAGCAAGGACAATCGGATGCGGATGCATCCGTTACTACGACTTAAATATACAAAAATAGGGGCTACGTATCTACAATAAACAAATAAAGCGAGCTTCCGAGCTCGGCATCGAAATACGAATTCCAACACGCTACACATCCGAATTTTTTTAACGTATCTCAGCTATCATATATATATATATACAGTGGCGGCAAAAAATGCAGCACATTCCTAATCGGGTGCCGTCCGGCTAATCATCTGATCATTCCGCACCGGGTGAGCCGTACAGTGACGGCAAAAAAGCACCACACCAAACTGACGTCAAATGCTGTTTACCGATGCGATGGCAGCCTCTTTCGGAGTCTGGGCTGAGCTAGTCAGATGATTAGCCGGGCGGCACCCGATTAGGAATGTGCAGCATTTTTTGCCGCCACTGTATATATATCAACTACATAAAAGACGACCGTTTGTCTTAAGACAAGACAAAGAAGCAATCCGATTGGCTGCTTGCCGCTTGCCGCTTAATGCTATTGATCACGGTTAGCCTCGCAGCCGTCCGACCGAAGGGAGGGCGGCGAGAATCTTGCGTGCATCGCACGGGTAGCTGCTAGTGTAGTCACATTTCATCGCGGACATAGAGCGCATCTGCAACGACCATTTTTTACATAAACAAGATTCTCTACATCGTGAGAACGACAAGTGACGTGTCTTTTTTCATCGAACCATGGGAGGTACAGTCCACAAATTCTGGCTACCAAAATCTCGCCATGGCTTGGACAACTTACCAGAATCTTGCATTCTCATGCAGAATAGCTCCCATCTACTCATCGAAGTCGACCCAAATGTTCTTATCAAAACTGGTGGAGACCATAGTGAGGAGATCCTTGCAACAAAATTCGCCTATGAAGCTGGTGGTCTCTATGTCCCTCGCATTTATGCTTATCGCCCGACCCGTCACCATTCTCGTCGTGAATAGGACTCTCGCCCTTCCAACTGTCTTTCGTACATCTGCATGGAGCGGGCGTCGGGTGCATCATTGGATACCGTCATCGATTCTATGTCCAATGACTCCGACCTACAAACAATAGCTACTGAACTAAGCTCTGCTCTCACTCACATGTCTTCCCTGAAACACCCTCATAACAAAGTGGGCTCTGTAGCCAATGACCCATTTCGGAATGCGCTCGTTTGTTGCGCAGCCTGCTTCTCTCCGAAGCGTATGTTCGACAGCGTTGGGAACTTTCACGACTACTGGCGTGATGTTTTCCTCCTTACTGGCTCTTTATTAGAGTTGTACGTCAATCCTTTTATTTCCCAATTTCCTCGCAATTGTGGCGTTCACTTTACGCATATGGACCTTGTACCGCGGAATATCATTGTCGACGGCACAAAAATCACTGGAATCAGAGACTAGGAACATGCGGGATTTTACCCTGAGTATTGGGTATTTGCTCGCATGCACAACTATTACTTTATGACCCCTGGATGGGATCGTCTTCTCAAGATGGTTTTTCAGGGCGAACGAAGGGAGACAGAGATCATTGAACTTTGGCAAAAAAAAAACAACAACAAACATGATTGCAGAATAGATAAGCGAGCAACGAGTACATAAAACACCAACAGGTAGCACCTGAGGCCTGATCCGAGTCGATGATCAGGAGAGCATCCTTTGCTGATACCCATATTTGCCGACAGCTGTTTCTGATGATCCAGCCATATTTTCGTGACGTGTGTCGGGTTCTTGAGATTGTGCCTCAAGTCGGGAATGAGACGAAGAGATCCAAAGGGGATTAGACCTTTGGAAATCCAACAAAAGTCCAAGGATTACTAGAATAGCTGATACACGTTCTGTCAAATGATGTTTTGACTTCAAAATTTAAATATACACCTGCGACAAGAAGTAGGATACTTGGTGGCACTCATAAATCAAGATCATGATTCATCACATTCGCACAATGAATTTTCAACCGAGTAGCAATCCTCAAAGAAAAAAACAAGATTAACCTATACTGATTATGTATATGCTAAAAAAAAACCTTATTTATACATATCGATGTAACATATATGGGCCTCCTGTTTTTTAAGATGCAGTGTTAAGATGCGCATCTTGATGCATCTTATACGCATCTTAAATGCATCTTAAATTCAATGTGGCTGTGCAAAATGCATCTTAAAGTGGCTGTGTAATACCATGATTAATACCGTATTAATACTGTACAACTTCTCAACAATGCTCATGGGTCATGGGCCTTTTGAGAATAACAAGTCACTGTGATAACACGGTCATGATGCCGATTATTGTACTGAAAATCTCTGAAAATCATAAGTTTTCAACGAGTTTATTAAAAAATTTCTCTTGTCACATTGTCCCAGGCCAAATTATCAAGCGAAAACTTTGTTTACATGGTCACAAGTTACAGCCCATATCAAAATGGTACAGCGCTACATGGTTTTGGCAAGTCTTTTTTTTTTTTTTTTTTCATATCATTTTATTGTGCGCGGAGGTATTCCTCATGATGCACATAATTCTATCTATAAGAGGCCCTTGCCTCGCCCGTGCTCCAGGTTCCGAAAGCTCAACTGACGGATCTAAATCCCCCAGTTGTCCAGTTCCATCCTCGAACTGTTTTTGTCGGCCACCTTTTTTGAGGAGTTTGGTACACTGTGTAGTACTTGTCTGTTTGGTTGGGTTGTTACTGACCGGTGCTTGGGAGCACTGCGAAGAGACAATAATCTCACGGGCACGAAGTGGAAAGAAATAAAACAGGAAGGGGGTATGAGTGGGGATCAGAAAAAAAAAAGTAGGTATAGGGTCCTCCATGGTTCATCTTTCCTCGCAACAAAAGGTAATCCATCCCTGTCCCTTATATCCATCTCCGAGGGGCGCGCGTGGTTAGCGGGGTATGATTTTCGCTTTTTGGCTCTCATTTCCTTGTAAGTGTAGGTTCAATCTGGGTTAAACTAGTGCTCAATCATCGAAGGTATCGTCATGAGAAATGAGTACGTCACCGAGTTGTTTTCTGAAGCGTTTGGTTTTACTGATATATCTGAGGAGCGTTGCCATTCCCTTGGTGTTTGCGAAGATCGATGAGATAGAGCTGGCATCCCGTCCCAACGTTCTTCGGACCTCGAATCTTTCCTTGCGGTATGTTGGGCATATGAATAGAAAGTGTTTGACGGTTTCTGGTGTGTTTGTCCCTCTCGCACTACAATGAGGGCAGTTCGGGGTGTCAGATTTTTTAATCTTGAATAGGTGGGCATTCAGCAAAGTGTGGCCTGTTCTGAGCTGAATCAAGATTGTGGTCTGTCTTCGGGAGAGCTTAGCTGTGTCTTTATAGAAAGTTGAGTTCACTCCCTTTGGATCAATTTTTATAAAGCGTGGGTATCTCTTTGAACTTTCGAACTTCACTTTCCATTTGGCCGTGAGACCTTTGTCGAAATCTTGCTTTATGGCCGATATACTGGCGGGGAGGCATCCATTAGTGAGAAAGTCCGGAAGTGGGCACGTACCTCCTGTATTTCCTTTCGCCGCCTGCTTTGCTTCTTCATCTGATATTTCATTACCTCTGATTTTCATATGTCCAGGAACCCACGTAAGTTTGAATGGCCTTCTGGTACCTGATTCCTGTGAAAGGGTCTGAGCAAGTGCGTGTATTTCTTCTGCTATGTGTTGTCCCGATTTGTGGTGGAGTTTCCGAGACGCTTCGATGACTGATTTTCCGTCTAGGCTGATGGTGCATTTCTTACCCCTGATAGCTTCTCCAAGTTGTTTCAGGATTTGTATCCCAAGTATGACTCCTATCCCCTCGGCATCGTAGGTTGAGTGTTTCGACAGGGGGCCCATGTGGTACCTGAGTACATGTTGAACATTTCCATTGTTCCGAATCAGTACTGCTGCGGCTCCTGCATTATTCTGATATCCTGAACCATCTGTATGTAATTTGAAGTGGGCGTCATTCCGAAGATCTTCCTTGGCTGCTTCTTTTTTGTCTATCGCAATTTGTCTCTCAAAATATTGGGGAACGGAGTAGTGACGTCGCTGGGTACCTATCGTCTCTATGGTCAGTGGAGGAGGAGGGCTTAGTATTCTAGGTAGAGATCTTAGCGGAGGGGGTCTTTTCAGTATGTCTCTTTTTTTGTAGGCATTGCAGGCAATTTTAAAGAGCGGGTTTGTTTCTGGGAGTGAGTATATTCTCATTAGTGAACGGAAACAGATCTTCTGGAGGAGCAATTCAATGGGTAGGAACTTAGCGTGAATTTCCAGTAGGTCCGTTGGTGAGGAGCGCATGGTCCCTGTGATGTACAGTAAGGCTTGCCGCTGTATTCGCTCAAATCCTTTGAGGGCACGGACTGATCCACTTCGCTTGGTGTTGCCTTCAATTGTGTGGGGCGGGGTGTACCATACATCAAGTCCATAGGTCATTTTAGTGACTGCTGTTGTTGTGTATAAGAGGCGCATGAGTTTTAATGAGATTCCTGTAGAGGGTTTAGTTATTCTCCAGAAGGCGGAAACTACCATAGATGCCTTTGCCAAGGCAAAATTTTCGTGCTCTTTCCAGTTCAGTTTGGAGTCGATAATGATGCCTAGAGTTTTTACTGATCTCTTCTCCTTGACAATTGTGCCTCGTAAGACCAATTTGGGGGCAGGGGAGCGGGGTTTACTGGTTGGTCTTGGGAAGTGAACGACTGCTAGTTTGTTGAGTTCAAATTTCGAGTGATGTTTGTCGGACCATTCAAAGGCTCCCTTGGGTTTCTCCATAAAGTCCTTCAGAGTATGCACGTTTTCTGAAAGGTTTTCCCCTTCTATGATTATGTTTTTGTCGTCAACAAAACCCACCGATATACCCTTTTTGATCTGTATGTCAAAGAAGTCAGCATTGTAGAATAGGTAGAGTATCATTGATAGGGGGCATCCTTGGTCTATTCCACATTCGAGATCAATTGGTTCAGATGTATAGTTGCTGAAATTGAGCCTGGTTTTTCGGTCCTGTAGAAGTATCGAGATAATTTGTACAATTTCTTCTGGGATTCGTCTTTTACGGAGATTGAACAAGAGTCGTTGTGGAACTGCATTCGGGAATGCGCCCTCTATATCGAGTGAGAGCATAGTGGCATCTCGCTTGTTTCTCCAGGCATTCTGAATCCGGTCAACTATGATGTGGACTGCATCGGTTGTCATTCGGCATGGGCGTCCCCCGAATTGCATTGTTGGGAGGAGATTGTGATTTTCCGCAAGGTAGGAGATGTCTTCGGCAAGTAGACTTGTGAATCCTTTTTTCATAGTGTTGATGAGTTGGATAGGGCGGTATGACTTTGGGATTTTGTATGAATCTCGCCCTGGTTTTCGAATAACAGCTGTGTTAGAGACTCTCCATAGTGTTGGCATGTATTTGAGTACTCGTATGCCTGTGTAAATCTTGGTGAGATAAGGGGCAATCAATTCTTTGCACGTTTGAAGAATGATATTTGGGATTCCATCTGGCCCTGGTGCTTTGTAGGGGGAGAGTGACTTGATCATTTGTTTGATTCGTTCTTCTGTCCATTGGGAGAGGGGAGGCAGTTGATTACGACACGGGTTCCTATTAAGTTCCGAGGTGGTTGGGGGAGCTTTGGGGAAGAAGGTACTGGCGAAAAGTTGTGCTTTGGATGCGTTGTCTTCTGCTATTTCTTGAGTGATTCCATCTGAATCTCTGATTTCGAGTGTCGGAACAACACTGTTATGGCTTTGATCAAAATTTGGGCAATTTGCGTATTTGGCGGCAGTGAAGAGTGTGTCCGGAGTGATGTACTCAAGAAAATCTTTCCAGTGTTTTTCTTTTGCAGCTTGTGAACAATTTTTGTATTTTGTAGCATGGGATTTGAGTTCTTCGTGGGCTGGTGCTTCTGGGCAGGCTCGATAGAGATGTGATTTACTGTTCAATCGGTTGAGCTCCTTTTTCATTTGCGTCAATTCAGCTGTCCACCATCTTTTTGTGTAGTCTGATAGTTTAGGTATTGGGACAGTAGCTTTTATCGTGCAGTGTAGGGCTTCTGTGAGGTCTTGTACCATTGTATCAAGTTGTATCTTGGTTGTGATCTCTTTTGGTTGGGGTATTTTTGTGATTTCGAATGCAAATTGTTTGCGGCATTTTTCTGGGTCCATCATCCGGAAGTTTCTTCTTGGTTCTTGGTGTTCATATGTAATTTCGAAGTTGAGGTGTGTAACAATAGGCTTGTGGTCAGCTCCATTAGCAGTTAATTCTGGAGCAATATTGCAGGAGATCACGTATTCGGTTGCATCTTCTGATAGAAAAACATTGTCGGGTCTGGTTTCTGTTCGGGTTACTGGGTGGATATACGTATATATATCTTGAGGTAAGATCATGTCCATGTAGTGTTTGTCTAACAGGTTGATCAATTGATCAGCTTCGTTGAGGGCCTCTTTTGTGAATAGTTGTGTGTTTTTTGGGTTATCCCATCTTGGGTGATGCCGGTTGAAATCACCACACCAGAGCATATGGTAATGGTTGTCCTGTGTTGGTAGATGCTCTGTGGATTCTCGTAGTATCTTGAGGGTGTCTGAGTGATTGCAGTCATTGTATATGTTGAATATTGCTATTTTCCTTTTGTCTGCTTGTATTTCTATTGCTGTTATGTCGTTTGTATTGTTGACTTCTAGTTGCTTCCATGAGTTGCTTGCTAGTTTCTTGTTTATTAGTATAACAGAGCGTAAGAGTTTATTTTTTGGTAGGGATAGTTTGGAGGTTGGATAGAGGATGTGCCATCGAGAGTTACTTCTTGTGTTTCCAATAGAGTCTGTCCATGGTTCTTGAATACATATGATGTCAAACTTATCTGAGAGTTTGTTGTTACCGACTTCGTTGATCATATCGAAGATTGCTGTTTTGGATTTGTGCAGATTCATTTGAAGTATGCTTAGTTTCAAGTTGTGTTGGTTTTCAGGCATTTGAAGTTGGAGGAGAAGGTGAGCGCCATTGTGTCTGTGTTGTCGAGTGCTCTCTGTTCAGGCCAAGCATCGGTGTCTCATTTGTGTTTCCATGGTTCATGTAATTGGTAATGGTAGTTTGCCGTGGGTGTTTGAATGGCCTCTGAACGATTCGAGGGGCTGGAAGAGCCCTGGGGGCATTTGAAGGGTCCTCAAGCCATGTCCAGTCTGTTTCTGTCGGGAAAAAAGGTAGTAGATTTGTTGGGGATCGCTTGTTCATGCTGTCCCAAGCTTGCTTGAATTTTGGGCAGGATCGGTCTCTGCTTGCATGGTCATCTGAGTTGCATCGGACGCAGTGTTTCTTTTCTGGATTAGTACAGGATTTTGTACGATGTTCGCCTCCGCAGTTGCCACATATTGGGGATTGATCTATTCGTGGGCAGGTGTGAGTTGTGTGATGTAGGCCTTGGCATTGGAAGCATGTGAGGGGCTCTTGAATCTGTTTTGTTGCCGGGCACCGCTTTCCTTTGATTCGGATTTCCTTCGCTATCATGTTATTGGCTACATCAGGATCGTTAATCTTGACTAGTAGAGTAGCTGTTTGCTGATTTGGTTTCTTTTTGCCATCTCTTGTTCCATTTGCCCATCTGGCTTTTCCAATCGAGTGTGTAGGTAGCTCATTGACATACTCCATTTCCCGTAGGTCTTCGTCACTTTCGGGGTTGAACCAGGTAGGTACAAAATTGATCGCTAGTCCATATTCTCTTTGAATTAGGTTGATGGCAGAATTTAGGGTTGTTTCAAATTGAGTTTGTTATGTCACGAAGCCATTTGGCTGCTGCCGGTGTGTTCATTTCGGTGAGTAGGTTGTTGGTATTTTTGTATTTTGAGACTGCAACAAAGTTATATTCTTCAGGAGGTTTCATCTCTTTGAGTGTGCTGTTGAAAAGGGTAAGGATGTCTCGGTCTTCATAGTGCTCCATATGCTTTTCCGGTTCGCTAACGAGGGGGGGTTTACCTAGGTTAGTCCAGAACAGGAGTTGCCGATTTTTGACCTGAATGTGGGAGATCAGTCTTTGACGTGACATTTCAGGGCTGAGCTTGGGTGGGTGGACCTGGGTAGCTGGCGCTGTCACATCTGCATATGTACGTGGCTGGCTAGTATTGGAAGATTGCTGTATTCCCGTAAGTTGGTGAGCTAGACAGTCTATTTTGTTCGAAACTTCTTCTTGGAGGGAGGCTAGCCTTTCTTCTATCTGGGAGTTTGGGTTCATTTTTGTGAGCATATCTTGTATTGTAATTTGAAGGTCTTGTTCAGCTTCCTCTTTGTCCATTGCTTTTAGTAGTGCAACGGCACTCTTTATGGCCTCTGAGTATACTGCGTGGTGATTTGTGAATTCCTTCTTTTCCGTATTTGCAATGGTTCCAATCAGGTTATAGAGGACACTTCGTCCATAGCTGTCTGAGTCTAAGTATCCATGTTTGATAAGAAATGATTCTGCCTTCTTTTTGGAGCTTTCTATTGAGGTTTAGCTCCTAAGGTTTTGTCTAATAGCTTGGGGTTGTGGGCTGTTGCTTGCGGTTCGAGTTCTATTTTGCGACATGGTGTGTTTCTGAGGCACCTCACACCAGGGTGCTTTTGGGGGCGGGTTGTTCGGCGGGTTAGTAGG
This sequence comes from Dendrothele bispora CBS 962.96, assembly GCA_004369135.1. Taxonomy (NCBI): domain Eukaryota; kingdom Fungi; phylum Basidiomycota; class Agaricomycetes; order Agaricales; genus Dendrothele; species Dendrothele bispora. Next base: position 34,857 of record ML179716.1, read on the forward strand.
GGTATGGGGCTTCTATTTTGCTATTCTATGATGCAGACGTTCACCGAGGCTTCTTTTTGTCCCAAGTTCTTTTTCGAACTGTGGGAAAATAGGAAGAAGGTGGCAGTACAGGATCAAGAAGCTCTTTGGGAAGTCTTGACATTATTTGGACTATAGAAAATAGGATTTATTAAGAATATATGACAAAATAATGAATGCCAAGTGTGTATCTAAAGCCATTATCAATTCTGGTGGATACATAAAATATCTCAGTAGTCTGATGTATATTAATATGTTCAGAGACATGGTCACCTTTTTGATTATCCATCATTCTGTGTTATGTTGATATTTTTTACTGCTTGAAATACTTCACTATCATCAATCTCATTAGAATACTTTGAATAAACATTTGAGTGTCTTGGATGTGTTTTACAAGGCTTTCATCATATCTTGGAATATTCTAGATGCACCTTGACACACCTTGAAAGCATCTCAAAAGCATCTTAATAGCATCTCAAAAGCATCTTAAAGCATCTTAAAAGCATCTTAAAGCATCTTAAAAGCATCTTAAAGCATCTTAAGTGCATCTTAAATGCATCTTAAAGCATCTTGAGGGCATCTTAAAGTACACATCTTAAGTGCATATCTCAATTGCGTCTTCAGTCCATTTTATATCTGCGGGTGACCGATATTTGGTCCGGCCGGATTTTCACCTTCCAAACCGACTCATGACTAGTTGCCTCGATCCGTTCGACTCAACGGCACGGTCAAAAAATCTGAAATTAGGTACAGAGGACAGTCAAATATTATAGATTATGTATATGTAATTATTTTGATATTAGACTGCATTCGCTACGAGATATACTGCAACTCCACAATGAAGTTTGAAAGTGGGGTTAGAGAGAAATAAAATGGAGCCTAAAGAAAAATGGAAAAGCGGATCGAATCTACTTGGTTACTTGCTCGACGCTACATCCTCTATGACAACGAAACAATGGATGCGTGACAACTAGTAGTTCTTCATTCAATCCACAAGCCTCCGCTTTTTCATCAACAAATCCCCACAATATTAGGTGTCTGTCCACAAAGAAGGTATGGTCATTCACGATGTTGGGCCACATACCTTCCTCTGAAGGGTGTTTACAGTTTAGGGCATTAATAGTAATCTTGGTTATCGCCCCACCAAAGCCCCACTTGAGGTTTTTCAGAGCAGGTCCTAAATAGATATGAAACGTTTCTTATGGAATAAAAACGTCGATATATATCGCAGCGAATGCGGTCTATTCACGAAATTTTTTCATGGTATTTACACAAAAATAATAGTTGAAAATGGAAAACACATGGATTATACTTTTATCTGACAGACTCATTTTTGTGAGCTTCTCTAGAATCATTATTTACATCGGTATAGGGTAGGAACAATGTCTAATGAACATTAATGTAATAAAAATACTGGTTGGATATGTCACGGATGCATCTTGAATGCATCTTAAATGCATCTTAAATGCATCTCACGCCGCATCTTGAGTGCATCTTGACATGCATCTTAAATTCCTATATGCCCAACATATATTAGACCATATCTGCAACGCGGATTTTTCTAAGCTCCAAAATGTCAACGAATAATGGAGCTACAGATAAACGGAAACGCGCTAATGGGAAATCACCATGGTGTTTTGGTCAACCACCACAGCCCCATTTAAAGATTTTCGACCGAGTAGGAATCCTCCAAGATAAAGATTAACCTATACTGATTATGTATATGCTAAAAAAAAACCTTATTTATACACATCGATGTAACATATTGTCAGTCTGGATTATATCGAGACTGACTTCTTCGTTAAGTCTACTTCAACAACACCGTCAAGTTTGAGCCAGCAGTCACGGCCATAACATCAGATCTTTCTTTCCCAGTCAACAACGGAAGACGGTATAATCTATAATGTCAGTCATCGGGTGACTGGATGGGGTTTCACACTATATCTCGTGACCATGATCACCCCGACGCATTTTAAGGCCCTGCTCGGAAACCCGAGTCGACCCACTCATGAGTCAATTTTGGCGGAAGATGAGTCACAATTCCATTCCAGGGTTGCGGAATGCAGTTGATCCGGCCATTCCTCTGCCAAAATCTGACCCCAACTGCACTCGAAATCTTTCGTTGGACTCTTTGTGACTATGAACCAACAGACCACGATGCCTGCCTGATGAATTGAAATGGCAAGACTCCGAGGAGCAAATTCTCTTTTTCATTTTCTTTATCCTAAGTAGTATGAAATGTGTGTATGTATGTGTCAACAGGATCTATGTTACTTATTGACAACTCAAAATCCAAGTGGGGATAGCTGCCGCCTGGTCTGAGTTGGCCAGAGTCTACAAAGGATGTTAGAATTGGCCACACTGTGACATGCAATTGTGAGTTTTATGGCTAGGACCACATAACATGGAGCTGAATAATTTGCATGGTGCTTGCCTTGGTTAGCCCAACAGCCATTTGAGCAAGTCACAGCAATTGCATGGGGTGAATTAATGTAAAGCTATGCATATCAATGGAAGTATAAGCAACTGAGACTCCGAGACATCATATGAAATAAAAAATGAAAAGATGGTAGCAAGAGGTATAGCTGTCAAGTGAGATAATATATATGCAGAAATCAAAAATTCCAATGAAGGACTCATCCTTGCTAAACTTGAACTCATAGCAGGTGGCTGTGTCTAGATTGTGTGTCATTCCCATTTGGATACAAAGAGGATTCCACTCAGACTTTTGATTGAACAGTTAAGCAATCAAAATTTCAGCCTTGTATCCGCCTTCCACAGTGATGGCCCACACAACTTCATACTGCAATCGAAATCACAACTTCTTATCTACCACACGTGGCAATGGCCTACTTCATCTTCATACCAATTGGTGATTATATTTGTGCCATAAGATTTCTTCTAATAAAAATCTAATACTGTATGTCTATATGACCGGATGTTCACTCAAGCACTATGGCTGTGAAATAAGCGACTTTTCATTCGTTTGAACGCATAACAAGGCTCTTTGAACCAATCCGTGATATTTTTCCTCCAATAAAAAAGGGTCCCAGAAGCAGCCGGCTTCGCTGGCATGCAAGTTCGTGACACATCACATCTAGCCAAAAAAGTCCTGAGATCAAGTCCAGTCCATAATGTGTAACACCTTATAAACACCCGGTCATAATTATACAATATGGGGCAGCATGGGAGTGCTGTGCTAGTACTATACTGATCTTCATCGGGTAAGCATCAGTGGAAGTTAAAACTCAACAGCTTACTTGCCTAAATTTAACCATGATCCGTACTAATTCGATCAAGTGTTACCCATCACAGCCAAAAAATCTGAGCTCAGTTTTGATTCTTTCTGGATTTTTTGGATTTCTTTTAGATTTTTTTTGGCCAAGAGTTTGCAAATAAGTGAACATTAGTACAGCAATGGTTGTTGGATGATGTTCATGACTTAAACTGACACAAGGCTTTCTTATGCTTGGACGCCCATTCACCTCCTACAATCAGGTGTGTAGCTCTGCTGGTCCCTTCCCTTCCTCATCCCCTGCTACTGTGGAGACAATGATCCTCTTCTTTAGCTATCAAGCATGGCTCTTATTTATACCATTCGTCTCCTTAATACCCAAACCTTCCAACTTGAGGAATTCTGCACTGATATCCCACCATATGCCATTCTCTCACATACCTGGGAAAAGGACGAAGTCACCTTTAAAGACGTCCAGGATCTCAACTTGGCCAAACTCAAAGCAGGCTGGTCTAAGCTCAAGACCGTCTGTGCATATGTTCGACAATACAAATTTGACTGGGTCTGGATTGATTCATGCTGCATTGACGCATCCAATAGCACCGAAGTTTCTGGATCACTCAGCTCAATGTTCCAATTATATAAAGATAGTCAGTTCTGTATTGTATACTTGTGTGATTTTCCAAGTGGTTCACAGGTGCAAGACTTGGAAAGGAGTCGATGGTTCAGGAGAGGATGGACACTTCAGGAACTGATTGCACCTCGTTATGTTGAATTCATGGATCGGAATGGGGAGATGATTGGTACACGATGGAGCTTGCGAGAGGTTATTTCTGAGATAACCTCTATTCCAGTTCGGGTTCTGGAGGGGGGGCAGCTGGATGACTACAGTATTGCACAGAAAATGTCGTGGGTCGCATCCAGGGAAACTACTGAGCCAGAAGACATGGCATACTGCCTCATGGGTCTTCTCGGTGTGAACATATCACCGATATACGGAGAGGGGAGAAACAATGCTTTCAAACGCTTGCAAGAAGCAATTATCAAGTCCCATGGTCATTTTAGCATCACCTTCTCAGAATTTGCGAGTTCCCCTCATTGGAATTATCCATGCCCAAACCCTAATGCCAATGCCAAGAGTCCCGGTGGTCCCTCTCGAACCTTTCACGATATTAATGCAAGATATACAGAACAGGATAACCGGGATATTGATCGCAACGTTGAAAACTTTGGGACTTATTGCGAAGGAGATTACACAGTAAACAACAATGCCGGGGGTGGGTCAACCTATGAAGAAAAGTGGGCCAACGCGCAACCGGTGGTAAGTAACGAGGCCGGTTGTGGAACGGAAAATTGCCCATCAACTGTTATCGAGCCGGGAAAGTCGGTGCGTCTGGTCCACACAAGACCACATCGGTGACCGACCGAGGCGAAAAGTTGTGTAAAGAAGTGGAGTGGGCCGCAAGCGGCAAGTACGAGGCCGCTGAGGCGAACTCGGGTGAAGGAAGCCGAAGTTTCTCCGATGCCTGATTTGACAAACAAGACCACATCGGTGATCGACCGAGGCGAAAAGTTGCGTGTAAAGACGATTCCCATTTCAGTCGGCCTCGTAAAGCTCGCTTGACCCGAGTGACGACCTCTGATATATAAAAACTGATTTCACAACAGGAAGCAGACACTGCTCAGGTACGGGTTGATGTTTAATTTACATAAATAGCAGTACATTCCAAAGACTTGTAGAGGTCAGACAGAAAAAAAACAAGATAGAAAAACCGACGAAGACCACACGACGAAAGACACACGACAAACTTACCTGGAACAAACAAAAAAAGGGTTCACCGAAACAAGATACAAATAAACAAACAGAGCAGAAGTGTAACCAAAAAAACATCAATGCTAAAAATCAAAAAGACACGACTCCCAGAGTCACGTACAAGAAAAAAAGCAAACGGGAAAAAAACGATAACCAACGCGGCAAACACAGGGATCGCTGTTCGAAAATGCAAAGCCATAATCGGAACGAAAGCAAGAACGACTGGCAAGGAAAAAAGAAGAAATGAGGCTGTCTCAGAGAAAAACAAGCACCCGCGCAGTACCCCTACAACCACAAAAAAAAAAAGAAAGCAAAGGGAGACACATAAAAATAACCTCAGCAGTAACCAGAGTACACCACCCACATAGCTAAACACTCAGATCCACACCCAGAACAGCTACCAATTTCTCTAGTGACCGATGTAAGTATGTGCCATAACTGGCTGTGTAAGTGCCTAGGCCTCCTTAATTCTTGGCAAGATGTATTTTTATTCTCCCGGCGTATCCTAACCGCAATCACGTTATGGCTCTTTTTTGAGGGTATAGCACCCTGCCCGCCTGCTGTCAGCAACGAATGAGACACGGCCCGGGTAAAAATAAGCTCCTCAAATTAAGTGTATTTTGAGGATTTTTTCCCCAAGCTCTGAAAAAGTATTCGTTAATAGATGCCACCGCTTTAGTATTCATTCATAAAAATCAGTGACGTCTAAAGTACCTCCTATTCTTTTCCTACGAGGAATATGTGTGTGTTTGAGTTAATGCAGTTGATGAACGTTGAGTGCCAAGCTCACCGTCATACTGTGGTCCAGGAAGGGACGCCATTCATCTTGTATTGATTTACAGAATGTCCAAAACCCCCTATATGTGAAGACAATTACATCAACCATTTCTTTCGCAGTACGACGTCGAGAATTTTCCCATCAGTGTTTTTTTGAATCATCAGTGAGTGTCAGTTCTGATGTTATAACGAAATCATGAGTACTCCTGAAGAGACTCATTTGGCCTATAAAATCCCAGAGGATATCTTCCCATTTCTTCAGCACCAGCACTTCCACCTGCTCTCTGCTCTCAAGGGATAAACTCATAGTAAATCATCTCCAGCCTCAATGCGTTTCAACATCTCAGCAATCCTCACCACCCTCGTCGTTGTTGCCATTAGCAGCCTGAGCGTTTCTGCAGCTCCCGCCCCTGTAGTGGAAGCCGACACTTCGCTCGCCGCAAGGGGTGACGCCAATCTCTTCGAACCCCATCTTGTCGCTTCCAACTTTTATGGAGCTCCTATTCCTCCTTGGAAGAAGGGCTACCACCCGGGTTGGTATTATGGTGATCATTACGATGTGGCCAAGAAATTTGGTTTTGGTTTTATCTTCCCGTACTTGAAGGATGCGGTCAGTACTTTTTATTATAAAAACTCTTGAATCTCCAAATGACGTTGCTTCCCTGCGATAGATTGTCTGCAAGCTCTTTGACATTTTCCCGCTCATCTTTCACTGCCCTGGATTCAAATTTGAGCCGTTCCACCCAAAACCTCTCCCGCCTTCATACCCTGCCGGTGTTCCTTCCCCTCCTTCTTCACCTCAGCAAGGTGATGGATGGGTCCAGACCTTCAGTGGTCTCGACGGCGCTGTCCAGGCTGATGACTATTTGACTTATGGTTTGGTTGATACCGTCGACAGTCAGTCACGTCACAGTTTAGATCATCTGATACAAAATAGACACTGATAATTTCATCATATATAGATTGTAAACTGATGTGCACCTACGTCGACGGATGTGCTTTCATTAACGGTAAGTATCCTTTCAATTCTTCGTCAAATTTGAAAAGTAATGGAGACTGATTGAACTTCACTTTTAGCTTACCACGATGTCTACGGAAAGGCAAGTTTTCTTTTCTTTAACCCACTCAAAAGATCATTTCTGAGCTAGATTCTGTCCAGGACGGAAGCCCTCTTCTCACCTGTGCTCTATTCTCCGCCATTCACGGTCCTGAAGCTGCTACCAACAAGGGTGGACAGACTCAACCAGATGGAAGCATCGACTTCATCACTGATAGTGTCGGGTACTACAGGTACTAAGTGACAACAAACGAGAATTAACATTTACTGTTGTGTTGGAAATGATCAAACTAGTTTAGTTAATTCTTTCCTTCGAACGCTTACGCAGTTGTTCTGTTCTTTTGGTTTTCCTTCTCTGTTGCTATCTATGTAACGGCTTGCGTATAACAAAGTAGTGATAAATTCAAGGGTGTCGCCTGTTCGATGTTGCCGTGGCCCAGGCCGAGAATCCTTTTAACTCCGGCCCTGAACTGGACTCGCAGAGGACCGGAGATAGTGGCTGTGCTAAGCCATGATCTGGGTTGACCTGGTCCGGTCCTGAAGCAGAGTTCTCAAAAATCCTAACCTAAAGCAGAATAATTGTGGTACATAATTGCAATTTGCACACCTAGTTCCGGCTCTAGGAATATCATCGGGAAACGAAGAGGATTCTTAAAGCAATCCAGAGAAAAACTGCCATAAAATCTGCTATTCTTGGCAAGAGCCTGGTCCCACTAGTCCCAGTCCGAGAGGACCATTTCAAATGAACTGTTCATCTCTGGTTTGGTTGGTAATCAGCATCATATCAGTGCTTGATTCATATTTATCAAACTATTTTACTGCGTTCAAATCGTTAATTACCAGGCTATAGAATATATTGAAGTTGATATGTCTTTTCGGTTACGCCTCATTTCAAAAAACCAGGACACTATTTGGCTTCTCACTAAAAGAATGAAGTTCCAGCAGATTGAACCCTCGGTTCCGTGTGATTAACACGTACGAATTATTAGTGTACTTAATACTTGATGGGTGCGCGTTATTTCCCCCGGGTATTTATTTTGACCGCCTGCCAAGGACCAACGCATTGCATTAGTACCATTTGTGAACATGAAACGCTTTATCGGAGACCTCCATCTATCATCCCTTTGTATTGAGCTTAGAACTAGGGAGTATCGGGCATTCCTTTAAGCTGGTTTAGATCTGGTCTTTTTGTGCCATATTCATGAAGGTCAGCACAGGTAACTCAAGGATAAAGCCAGTAGCGGTGGAGTTAAATCCGCTTATATATCTGCTGCGTAGCAAAGAACCCGTCCGGAATGGACTAGCCGGAGTCGAAGTAAATAGAATGAACAAAGCCCTCCGGGAGGGGCGCAATCTGTCAACAGTCTGTCATCGTCCGAGCATTCGACTTGTTGCGGTTCTAGTCAGTACACAATTTCCCGTCGACGGCCGATTCGTGACTTGACCTCAGTTCTAGTCTTTTTTGGTGACGACCCATGGCGTCTTTCCAAACGCCGGACGATGACAGACTGTTGACAGATTGCCCCCCTTCCGGAGGGCTTTGATCGTTCTATATGCTTCGACTCTGGCTAGTCCATTCCGGACGAGTTCTCTGTTACGTGTGCAGTAGATATATAAGTGCATTCAACTCGACCGCTACTGGGCTTTATCCTTGAGCCAACCTCCTTGAAGATGAAATTCGATCCACGACTCGCGTTCTTTGCCGCAGCCAGCTTCTACGCTGTGAACGCCACATCGAACGGCCTCCGTTCAGAGAATCCACCAGTATGTATTGTTGGCGCTGGTCCAGCGGGACTCACTGCGGCTCACGAACTGGAAGCCAAAGGTTATCCAATCGTTCTGTTCGAAAGGCAGATTGAGGTTGGGGGTAAATGTCAGGCTTACTACGATGGTCCCGATGGGTGAGTCGAACCCTAGTACAATAGACACTCTTGTTTCTTGCCCGTCATCCACTGTTTATGGATCATTTTGGGCTTAATATCCCGTTCCAATATCTTTCAATTCCTTCATCACCATTCCCATGCTACTGTTATAACTCCGAGCAGCCACCATCTGACTTGTCAATCGATATCCTTTGATTAGGTCCTTCTTTCACCCTCTAGGCGCCATCGTCCTCTCAAATGCCACTTACATTGAAACTGTTCCTATTGTCGAGGCAGCTGGTGTTCCGTTCTTACCTGCTATTGGAGTTACGTCTGGATGGAATTATCCGCCTCTTCCGGTTCCTATCGATCCCGAAACTGTTGTTAATGTTACCCAAACTCCTGTACCGACGGAACAGCAGATTGAACTTTTGGAGGAAGAGTTGGAGAGATATATTGGGTTTTGGGAGAGTGAGTTTTTGCCGTTTAGTGCCATCCGATATACGGTACAATTCAGCCTTTACCGACCTACCTACTTGGTGGCTGAGCATTGTCTTTTAGAATGGTGTTCCGCCTGACTTTGCGGTGCCTATTGGACAATGGTTGTCTGAGAACGGATTCCAAATTCTTCCAACGGTCATGATGCAAGGATTGTCATTATTTGGATATGGAGACCTCAATCATACAGCAACAGTAAGCTCACGGCTCTAGTCAGTCCTGGAAGTAGCTCTAACCTAGTAATCCTCCAGATCTATGCTCTACAATACTTCACACCCGACATTATTGGCTATTTCTCGAATGTAGTTGAGATCAATATCATCGGTATGTCCGCAAACGTTCGGCCATGTGGGTTATTAATGAGGATGAATTGTTTAGACTTTCACGCTGTGATGGTTCATTATGCTAGTTCCATCCAAGGGCCTATTTATACAAGTACGACGGTGACAAAAATAGGTATGATGAGCTCTTTAGGCTAGTTTCTACCGACTTTTCTTAATCAGAAACCCGTGCAGATCGCAGTGGTCCCGCTTCTACCGTTACCTACGTCAAAGGTGGCTCATCTCAAACACAGGAATGTTCTAAAGTGGTCATGGCTTTCCCACCCCTTCTCGAGGCGCTTACACCGCCTCCGTACTCTGGACCTCCGACTAATAACAGCGGAATAGATATCAGTCTCACTCCGTCGGAACAAGCCGTGTTTTCCAAAGTAGGTATAACTGCTTACTGGTCTGGTGCGATTTCGATGCCTCAAGTGTCTTTCAACAATACCTTTTCGCAATTACCTACGGAGCCGATTGTCGAACCGGTTTTGGCGACTAGGATTTTTCCTGGATCGGATGTGGTGTCGACTTATTCCTGGGGACCTTTTCAACCTTTTGGAAGGAGTAATGTTTCGTTGGAACAAGCTAGAGAGCTTTTGTTGCAAACTTATTCGGTTGTGGATTTCTCTCCGGCGAATGGGAATGGTAGTACTACATCAGCTCATGCACCTGTGCCTGTGACAGATCAAGATGTGAGGGAGTTTAGAGTCTGGGATTATTTCCCCAGATTCCAGTCGGGGGACCTAGCGAATGGGATTTATGAAGATTATAATGCGTTGCAAGGTCAGGCAGACACGTATTGGATAAGTGCGTTGAATGGATTTGAGTCTGTAGAGTTTGCAGTGAGGGCAGGAAAGGAGATTGTAGCTACCTTTTTCTAATGATAATTCTAAGTAATGAGTTGAGTATGCGAGTCTTGCAATCTGATTCATGTATTTATACCGAGACTCCCAAATATCTTTATGTCCGTCCTTATGAGAACTCACCGGTTGTAAAGCTAGAAAACGGCCACTCACAGCCCTGCTGTAATGGCTTGATAACAGCCCCGCAACCCAAGCCGCAACGAACGACATAGTGGAATGTCGTGATAATTCTTCTCCGAGTCTGCTGTGGAGAGGGACTGGTCCACTCTTGAGTAGCAAAAGTGCTTTGCAACATCAGCTATGGCCAACGTGGGGATCGAACCCAAGACCTTCGCGTTATTAGCACGACGCTCTAACCAACTGAGCTAGTCGGCCTATGGCATGTGGAACAATCTTCAGACTCATCAAGGAATCCAAATCACAATTAAGAAGGGTTCTGAATTGAGAGGGGTACGCTTTTCCATTCCAGTTCCAGCCTCCTCAAGACCTCTGTAACAGGTAAGATGAAATGCTATACATTTTTTGAATATCATGCGCATCAGCGACTAGGATTTTTCCTCGATCGGATGTGTTGTCGACTTATTCATGGGGACCTTTTCAACCTTTTGGAAGGAGTAATGTTTCGTTGGAACAAGCTAGAGAGCTTTGTTGCAAACTTATTCGGTTGTGGATTTCTCTCCGGCGAATGGGAATGGTAGTACTACTTCAACTCATTCACCTGTGTCTGACGGATCAAGATGTGAGGGAGTTTAGAGTCTGGGGTTATTTCCCCAGATTTCAGTCGGGGGATCTAGCGAATGGGATTTACGAGGATTATATTGTGTTGCAAGGTCAGGCAAACACGTATTGGATAAGTGCGTTGAATGGATTCGAGTCTGTGGAGCTTGCAGTGAGGGCAGGAAAGGAGATTGTAGCTACCTTTTTCTAATGATAATTTAAGTAATGAATTCAGTATGTGATTTTTACTGTATTTGTTCCGAGACTCCCAAATGTCTTCATTCATACTTATGAGAACTTACCGGTTGTAGAAAGGAACCGCTCACTGGTTTTTGTGTAACATTTGATGACAGCCCCGCAACCCAACTCGCAACAACATAAGCGACTGATCGTAGATCATCTCCTTTCAAGTCTATTGTGGAGAGGGACTCGTCCCTCCTTGAGTAGCAAAAACGACAAGGCATACGTCCAATTGGCCAACGTGGGGATCGAACCCAAGACCTTCGCGTTATTAGCACGACGCTCTAACCAACTGAGCTAGTCGGCCGATAGGTATGCGCTAATCCTCGGATCTATCAAAAGTTCTAGTCTTCGGACCCACTCCGATGCGTCTGTCCAAGGAGAGGAAGGAGAGAATCGCAAACCGACTCTCTCCTTGGGCAGAGGTCTGTGGAGTGGTCAGTAGTGTAATGGGCAAAGGTCATGGAGACCTTGGGCCCCGACGAGACTTTCTGGCACATCCGCGGTTGGCTGCGATGGGTGGGATGGGCCATCACACGAGAGCCTGGTGTGGATTGAAAGTTTCGCCAGGACAATAACTTTGCATTGTAATATGTCTGTTTTCGAGTGTGAGTGGGTGAGGTGGGTGGGTAGAAAAACGAAGCACGAGGAGAAACGAGGGGAACGAGGACTCTGAGGCGGCAGGGGCGACTTTGGACTCGCGCTGGCGGTGGAAGTACATCACGTGAGTCCGAAGACCTATATCTCAGCATCCGATTTTCGGATGTGACAGATCTTCAAATTACAGTATGTAAGAAGGGTCCTGAATTGGGAGGGAAGCGTTTAACTTACGGTTTGTTTTCCATTTCCGGTTCCAACCTCCTTAAGTGCCAGAACCGTAGCTTATGGAACGCTATATCATGCGCATCGGCTGGGAGAATTCATTTGATATTGCTTTCTGATGTCACATGACGATTGAACTTCTTGTTCAGAACGACAGAAGCATCACAGAAGCTCAGTAAAGACTCTCTAAACAACGTATCCAGTTCTCTCTGCTGCAGAAACACATCGCTTTCGCTTTTTAGACAGACATAGTGGACTCCCTTGGAGGAGTAACTCACCTTCTCTCTCCTTTTCATCTACCTGCAGGACCTACAGGCGAGCTCCGTCAGGATCCCAATGAAAACCCAATATGTTTTCTCCAAATTTCCCCCGAATGAATGGACTGGTCGCACGATGGAAGAATTGAAACACGGATCCGTGAGTAAAGCGTTTATAGTTCGTTCAACACGAACATATGCGGAGTGTGCATTTGACCTAGGAAAATAACCCTTCTTCCATGCTCAGGAACGTCATCTTGTCCTTGGCAGCCATACTAGCCCTTCAAAGAAACCTCTCCGAACGTCTTTTGACCTCATATCTTATTCACATGAAATCAAACCCCACACGTTAAGCGATACATCCGCGTCTTATAAGTCTTCCAGGATCTGGGGAAGGGGAAGGACAGCGGCAATCTTTTGGTTGATTATGGTGCTTCTCTCAGTCGCTCTCGCCCTCAGTGGTAGTTTGGCTCTCTTTCCTGGACCCTCGACGACGACGACGTCTGTCGTAGTTGGTGGTAAGCGGTAACCAAGTCATCTGTCGATGAGCGGCGGGACTGACTTGTATCATCGCGCCCGTCATGGGTCCCCGCGCTGTTTTTGCCACGTCAAAGCCGAAGTGTACAACACATTTGATGGAGAAGGCTTCCCAGCATGTAATGCCGTTTCGCATGTATACCGTCCATCTACCGTCGACGAGATGGTTGAGCTCGTGAAGAACGCGAGTAGTCAAGGAATTCCTGTTCGGGCCAGTGGTGTGAGTTTTTGACAACGATCATTTGTGATTGAGTCGCAACTGACCATCTATTTCTCTCCATTCCCCTTTCATATCCCTAATGACCTCTCAAGAACGCGCATATGTGGTGTAAGCTACTTGTTTCACCCGTTGGTTTTTAAAATTCAGGATATCTAAACCAAAATACCATTCCCTTTCAGACGACACTATGTGTTCGGACGATCCAGAAACCATCATCATCAAAACGGATGCCGTCAATAGAATCTCGGATCTTCAACTGAACGACGGCGTCGGCAGTGTCATGATCGAGGCTGGAGCGACGTTCCCGCAAGTGTACGTTCGAAATTATATTGTTTTGTTTGCCTTGTACCTTTTTCGCTGATGGTAGGATAATCATAGAGCGCAGTGGCTACATGAACGAGGAGCAGCTTTGGGTTATACGCTTGGTGTGTTTTTTAGTCGAGACCTCGTTGAATTCTCTGGACAGTTACTCATGTCGCTCGTTAGTCAACTGGAACATCACGATCGGTTTGTTCTTTCTTGGTTCCTTTCAATTCGACTTCTCCGATCGCTAACTGGATTCCATTAGCCGGGGCTATTGCCATGGGCGCTCATAGGTCGTCCCTTCGCGAAGATTCGCAAGTGTCCAGTGCCGCACTCGCCATGGACATTATTAACGGTCAAGGTACGTCGATCCACCATCCATCTCGAACCTCTTTCAACTCTGGCATCTCCGAATCACACTAACACTCACTCATGCCATGGCCAGGTGAACTCGTCCACATCGAGAAAGACGACTCGGACACCTGGTTGGCTGCTACTACTTCTCTCGGTCTCCTCGGCGTCATCGCTCGAGTCAAATTCGCAGTTCTTGCTGACTATAAGGTTTTTTCGAACCAGACGACTCTGAGTGAAGACGAAGTGTTGGATGGAGATATTTTTGGGATGATTTCGCCTTATGTTACGGCTAATTTCTGGGTATGAGCTTTTGATTTTTTTCTTTTGCTTTCTTCTCTACGTGCGATTAACGGGACGAGTCTTTTTTGGTGGGAATAGTGGTGGCCTGGGTTGAAGAAGTTCCATCTAAGGACATACGGCGTCGTCGATATTGATTCTCCTGGAAATGCTTTCCAAGTAAGACTTGGATTGTTTCGTATTGCCTTTAATTTTACTAAACGACTATGTGCTTGTGTCTCCAGTCAACTTTCTCAGTCACTCCCTTCGAAGGCAACACTGCTCTCACTCTGCTCAACTCTGGACAGAATCTCAGTGCTCCTAACTTCATCTCCGAGGGAGTCTTTTTCGGGTTATGGTCTGCGCCTAATTTCCATGGTCAGTCTTCCTAATCATGAACGAATCTTTCATTTTTTATGTTTGCGTTTAAACACGTATGAACTAACCGGGTTTTTTCAAAAACCATTCCTAGACAAACTCACCGATTTCCCTCTCCTCACCTGGCCCGTGACTGGATTCTCTTACGACGTTCTCATCGGGGGCTTATACCCGAACCAACTACCTGAATGGGATTACGATCTTCATGGAAAGACTCTTGAACTGGCTGTTCCGGTCACGCAAGGGAGCGCTTTGTTGAAGCGTGTGAGGGAGTTGATTGATCTCGCTGCAGCGGATGGGAAGCCGGTTACTTCTACTTATCGAAGGTGAGTTCTTGGAGTTGCAATTGTGTGATTTTAGTGTTCTTTTGTGCTGATCTTGGTTTTTCATTGTTTTGTGGTTTTTTCTAGTGGAATCAACATCAAGGTATGTACAAAGTCTTGTTTCGATGAATGGGATAAAAAGAAAACTGATCTTTTTTCATTCCTAGTTCGGTAAACCGTTTGACAGTTTCCTTGGACAAACTACAGAGCGCACGACGGATGGAGCGGATTGGTCCCAGGTAAGTATATTTACTTCTATCGTGTCTAAAATCTGGCATCTTCAAGAATTCTGATGCATAACTGCGTTTTCGTATAGGGTGCTTTGATGTTCGATTTCCCATCTTTTGTCCCGACTACTGGGGATCATCATCGGTATAATGAGGAATGGTGCGTCTGTTGCTCTGCGTACCCTTTTATATGGTGATACCGAGAACGAGTTGGACTAAACCTGAATATTTGAACGTGTAGGTATGATTTGTTGGCTACCACGTTGATCAATGAGGTATGTTTGAGTTTTGATTGGTAAGAGTTTGATAGATTGACTGAATCATTCTCTCTCTCTCTTTTCCTATGTTTCTTTTTGAAAAGTTCCCCGTTCGTCCACACTGGACCAAGAACACCCGCAAGGTGTTCCAAGAGTCTCTGAAGAACCTCGATCAGGATGTGAGTTACCCCACAGTTCCTTTTTGTTGTGGACCTTGCGTTTCTCCCTCCTTTTATTTGGGTTACTGATATATGCATATATGCAATCATTCAGAGCTTGACACGGTTCGCACAAGTCAGGAAGGAGTTTGATCCTAATGGTATTTTCAGCAGTGTTGTTGGAGAGATTATTGGTGTTATGAATTGAAGATCAGATCCGAGAAGTGATCTTTGTGAGTATGTATGCCAGTGACTCGATGGAAAGGTATTGGAGAGTTGGTGAGATTTACTGTGTATACCATTTGCATGTTGTGACAATTCAGATTCATCATTAATAACTCGTCTTGCGATATTTCTAATTTACATAAATGGCTAACCCAGCGAAGCCGCCATTCAATGAGCAAAACAGCCCTTTAACGTTTAACGGTTGTCTAGTCATCCTTTCCCCACCATTTCTGCAAATAGTCCTCCACCGTCATTGGTTTAACACTAGTCAGTTCGTTCAGGACGGAAGTTTTTTGGACCCGTTCTCCCCTGACAATGGAAAGGAAGGACTCGAGGTAATGATTGCCCGTCCACGATGTTGGGTTCGGGTCCATCCGAGCGAAAAGTTGTGCTTCTGTGTTGTACCTTGGGGTGATTTTCTTTCCTGAAAAAGCAATGAACAGAAACACGTCATCAATCACCCTGATATGTGCACAAAAAATGGGTGGAAACGGGGGTATATGCGTCCTAAATACTGCTATACACAACTCACCACTAATCCTCTCCACCATCTCAATCACTTGATTAGTCGTGACAACGTCTCCAACCATCGTGCTCTCCTCTGGCCATTCATCCAATTGCGTCGCTTCTGCAACGAATCGACCAACATCCTCTGCTGTCGTATACCAGATCTTGTCATTCCCATCTCCTGGAACATCAGCAGTACCATTCGAGATGTCAACGATGTAAGGGAAAGAACGTAAATGTCCTAGTGCTTGAGATCCATTTGGTTTTGGGTTACCAAACCCGAGATGGTTCATGAAAATACCACAGACAAATTTCGTGAACTCGAAGGGTAATAGGGAAGAGGAACGTCGTACTTTGACTTCACGAAGAGATTTCAAGATGGGTAATTTCATTTTGTAGAGAGGAGCAGATTCGATCTGTTCGGAATCACTACCGAACTCGCTTGGAGCGAATCGGTGGACGGTCGGTACGCTCAAAGCGGCTTGGAGGAGAGTTTCTTGAGCTGGGATGAATTGGGAAGGTTCACCGACTAGAGTGGATATGACGGTGTCGATTTGATGTTCGGAGAGGACGTTAGAGATGGAGGAGACGGAGGTGTAGTCAACGGAGATGATTGGAGCATGCAGGTCTGGCGAGGAAGGAGATTGAATGTAGGACCCTTTTGTAGTAGAGGAACGAGAGAGGACGATGACTTTGGTGATGGAGGTGGGAGAACGAGATTGGAGCTCGAGAAGGCCCTCGACGATGTGGTTCCCGACTCCGCCTGTTCCACCTGCGACTGCGATTTTTTGGGATTTAGGCATTGGTAGGGCGCGTGTGTCTAGGAGAAGGTGTTCGAGTTTGGGGCTGATCAATGTCATCTAATATACATCTATATAGTACTTATGCTTCTCATCGGCTTGGAAGCCTTACAAAGGAAATGGGTTTGTAAGATTTTTTGCTTTGGAAGTGCTTGACTGAGGACGACTGACTACGAGTTGGATACGAGTCATACGACTGACTATGGAGGGTTGGGTTTAGATGTATGTCAGATTCAATACAAACAAGGTGCCTTGTTCAATCAGATGCCGAGGTTACGCCATCAGTATGGCTTGAAGCGAGGCCTAGTGCTTACCGGTAAATCTGTACCATTGTACCCTTGTAGCTGTGACACAATAATCCATAACGACATTCATTTCGCGATATTTGAAAAATTTAAGTACACTGAAGAGTCTAACCATTGGCCGCGCTCTTCGATTTTCAGTTCTCCTTTCCCCACCACTTCTGCAAGAATTCCTCTACAGTCGTTGGTTTGACGTTGGTCAACTCATTCAAATTAGATGTTTCTTGCAGCTGTTCCTGCCTTATGATGCTAATGTAGACGTCGAGGTAAAAGTTACCCATCCACGTCGACGGGTTAGGGTCCATTCGAGCGAGAAGTTCCGCTTCCGTGTTGTATTTAGGTGTAATTTTCCTTCCTATATAAAAAAGTGTGTGATATGGCCAGAACATCAGAGTGGATCATCGATGAAAAAATTAGAGCAAAGTTTCTCTGCTTACCACTTATCCTTTCCGCCTTCTCAATCACTTCATTGATCGTGACAGCTTCTCCAGCCATGTTACTGGTCTCTGGCCATTCCTTCAACTGTGTCGCTTCTGCAACGAATCGACCGACATCCTCTGTTGTTGTATACCAGATCTTGTCGTTCCCATCTCCTGGAACATCAGCAGTACCCTTCGAAATATCAACGACGTAAGGGAAAGCACGTAAATGTCCAAGCGCTTGGGACCCGTTAGGCTTTGGGCTTCCAAACCCAAAGTAGTTCATAAAGATGCCACAATTGAATTTCGTGAATTCGAAAGGCAAAGAAGAAGAGGACCGTTGAGCTTTAGCCTCACGAAGGGATTTCAAGATGGGCAATTTCATCTCGTAAAGAGGGACCGATTTGATTAGTTCAGAATCGGGAGCAAATTCGCTAGGGGCGAATCGGTGGACAGTTGGTACGCTCAAAGCGGCTTGAAGGAGATTTTCCTGAGCAGAGATAAATTGGGCAGGTTCACCGACGAGAGTGGATATGACGGTGTCGATTTGGTGTTCAGAGAGGACATTGGCAATGGAAGAGACGGAGGAATAGTCGACGGCGATTACTGGAGCACGTAGCTCTGATGAGGGAGATTGGAGGTAAGGTTTGTTGGAAGAACGAGAGAGGACGATGACCTTGGAGATGGAAGAAGGAGAGCGAGATTGGAGTTCAAGGAGGCCATCCACGAGGTGGTTCCCAATTCCTCCTGTTCCACCTGCGACTGCGATACGTTGGGATTTGGGCATGGTAGACAATGTTCTCACAGAGATGATTCCTGTTTGTTGCATCACCATTTTCGTGTGTGCTGTATTTATACTTCTTTGTCGGTTAAACCAGAGGAAGCGATGACTCGGACTTGCGTCACAAAGAATTAGGCGAATGCTTTATAAGATGCTGACTGACGCATATCAGCTTAAGCTTTTTAAGTTTGATCTAGAACTTAAGATGCCAGTTATCCATCTCAATGATTTGACTGTGAAGAAGCGTACTCGAGAGCGGCTGTATAGCTCGTTGGACCTGGACAAAACTCAAAAAAATTCGGCTTTGGGTATGAAGTCGGAGAAGTACATTAAGCACACTGGGGGGTCGGTAGACCCATGACTTCTCTTGGCAAGAACTTGACATCTCCTCAGGACTCGGAAAGCACCCGATGGACACCTGATAGAACATCGTCAATCCCAAGACCACTCACGCGCAAGTGGCTGAACAACTTGTTTATGAAGTTTAAAATAAGATACAGAAACGGGTAGTATCCGGACGAATTCCCTTGACCGGAAACGGTTCCAAAAATAGCCTGAGCCCAACAACGGACTCTTTCCGGATTGTTTTTGGAAGTCGTATTTTGGGCTCAACCTTAGCAGTGATGCACAAGCCAGTCACACCACGATATTCCCTTCACGAAGCCTATAAATATTATAAAGAAACAGTTTAACTAATTAGGCACTATAAGGTAGATTACTAGTAGACATGGCACATTCAGTCAAAGAGTCAAGATACGTCGAAATGCATTGGTTTCCAGTAGTCAGCTTGCCCTTGGCAATGCGCAAACTCTCTATCGATCGACCATGAATCTTTTTAGTGATGACCCGTTGTGCATAATTGATCAATCTTAGAATCTTCTTCCTGTGCTCCTACTGCTTATAAAATATCTTTTTGGGAGCTCGAAGAGCCCTACGAATTCATCATCGACCTCCTGGTCCTCTAATATTTAGGAGTTACAGATTATCAGTAAAAGTGTGAATGTAATAACCCCTTATGCCACATGCCAAATGGAAACATAGATGAGTGCCGGCTTTGACCGGTCTAGTATCCACAGCATAAAGGAGATCCAACAAGGAACATTTTCACGTCTTTGATCTTGTCTACAAAAAAGTCTTTGAAGAGATCTCGAGTGCCCGCAATACGCACATGTCCTTCATGTTGTATAGTCTCGGAGAGAAACAATCGGGATAATTAGGGGTAAGCCCGCCGCGTAGGTGGCGTAAGGAATGGCTTGCGACAAAAACGCACTGTCTTGTAGTTAACCAGCCCCTTTTATTGACCTGCCTCAAATTTTTGGAAAAGAGTCTGAACAGATCCAGTTGTTTTCATGCCTTCATCAATACGACCTAGTCTAATATCGTTTCTGAACCAAAAACTAATGAGACGATGCTCGACTGCAGGCACGAGTTTATTCCTATCAGCCGACCTCAGAACCCCTCAGAGACCCCTAGTCCGCCCACAGATCAGTATCCAATCTTGACACCTGATTCACGTTTGGTTCCTGTCTGATCTTGTTTCAACGTTCATGGGGTGCGGATTTCCTGGTTATAAAAGCCAATCACATTTCGTCGACAAGTCTCTCATCCCACAGCTCCAGTCTCGAGCCTCAAATCACTTTCTCTTCTACCAACATCTCTACCCACCTCTTTCTTAATTTGATATACACGATGTTCAAGAACTTCATCACCGCTCTTTCTCTTTTCTTGTTGGTTCAGACTTTCTCCGGAGTTAATGCTAGATGTGAGTTCGTTCATTATTGTTATTTACTTATTCGTGCTGACATGGATTTTCCAGGTGTCACCGACGACGAGGTAATTTTTTGTTCCCAGTTCCCCTTTTTCCTCGTTTCGCCCACACAATACTGATCGCTCTTCTACCCATCATTGATATTCCTTCCATCAGTGTATGTATCCCATACGCAATCTGGAGTTAAGCTGCTTACTCAAAATCTACCTAGGTCCTCTCGATAAAGTCTGCTGTCCTCGTATGGCTGGTGACGGAAACAACAACGGGTGAGTGAATGGAAACACCCCTTTTAGCTCTTCCTTTGTTAATATCTCACCGTAGATGCATGATTCCTCTCTCAACCGGTCGGTTTGCCGATGAAAACGTCCTACCTGTAAGTTGCTTCTAATTGGATAGATGAGAAGTTCCAATTAGTAGGGCTACTTCGAGATGCTTGTAGTATGGAATATGCACTTTATTATGCACAATATGGAATCATCGTCTATGCCCTTTAATCTCTATTTTATTGAATCGTAAAGCTTACTGCTATTATAGTTCCACTGTCCAGCTTTCTCTGGCTTTCTCAGTTGTCTGATGAGATATGACACGTACCTGATCATAGTACTGTCCACGAGGCCAACTTGAATTTTGCTGTGTCGTACCCCCGGCCGCATGCTGTACAGGCTCTTGAGCCGGTTAATACTTATCCTAATCCTTCAAGCTCTCGGTCTACGACACCCGCTGATCTGGAATTGGCTGACCGTCTTGTGTTGTGCACCACTGCTGTCAACAAGCGCTAAAAGAGAGACGCGAGTCGATTAACAATGAGTAAAGGCACTAGTCGTACCGCAGAGCGAGTGTGTGGCGACGTACTCGCTCTGTACGACGTACGTAACGGACGTTTGGCCGACGCTTGATTTGTAGAAAACTCTTAATTCCGGCGCATAGTTTTCAATGGCATATATCGTTTCCGTTATAAATTATAATATGACTCGCGATCGGGATCCGAACACTCTGTACAAGCTTTTCTACGTCGGTTTAAAAGCCCCTTCATCTTGAAGGAATAATACTAGTATTGTTCAATTCAAAATGATTCTTACCTAAAGCTTTGGGAGTGATGGCCGTGAAATGAAACGTTGTTTGTAAAATTAATCATTCGTGGCTGTCCACAATCACACAACTGGCTTATATGGCCCGTTAATGGCAGGTGAGGTGAACTTGAAATTTCCAACACGTTACTTTATTTGGCGTTGTGGCTTTTCACCAGATAACACCGTGACCTTAGTGCCAGGATGAGTTGCGGAGTCCGTCTCTTGGGGACCCAGCACGCTTTGCTCATTCAGTAACCAGTAACTAGTATGGACTCTTTCGGACTAACAAAATATCGTTTAGGTCATATTTATAACTGTATTCTAACGAGTTCCCGGTCAAGATTGAAAATCGTGGAAATACCTTAATATAGTTTGATTTCCGGAGGTATCATTCGACCTCTAACAAGAGGTGGAGTATATTAATCATTGATAGTAGGTGCAAACGACTGATGCTGTACAGTTACAATAATGAAACATGACCCACCTGAAGGCTTAGTCCCGTAAACTACGGTGTCCAATACCCGTTTTCTTCTGTTAACACTCTACCTGAGAAAGGATATAAATGAGATGAGGCTTTTTGTCAAATGTCCTGACATCTGATTCCGTTGAGTATATAAGTACTCAAGAACACTGGAAAGCCAATCCACGATGACTCTTACCTCGCAAAATACAACAACAGAAGATGTTTTGTCAATCACGTTGGTGATGTCCGTAAGTGTCGGTTTTGCCTTCCTAGCCCATGCTCTCAAAGTTTCAATTGCCTTTCTTACAGATTGAATATTTCTTTTATGGTGAGTGCTCTCCGGAAAATCGTTTCCTCTTGCCAAAAGAAAACAATAAATAAGAATAACTTTTCCACCTGCTGAACCTTGAGCTTGAATTCTAGGCCTGTATACTGTCCTCTTTGTTCTTTCAATCTGGGTTATCCAGCATGTACATGCCAAACGAAACACAACTACTACCTCAAAGACAAATCAACTGCATCTCACATCAATGATTGTGATATTCATTCTTACGACGTCTGCTATTGTTCTCCATTCTGCATTGAATGGACAGCTCATTCTTCAGAATCATTTCCAAGATGGTGCCTTTGGAGCTAGTTCAACCCCAAAGTTGATCAACAGTCTGGGGTGAGCTTCACAACGCTCTCTGAACATCACTTATATCATTAAATGGATGCAGGACAGCATTATTGGCCATATGTCTGACCACAAAGTCGGTGTTTCTCCACGTACAAAAATTCAAATCTCATTCTATTCCAGTTTTGTCACAGATTGCTTGATTGTATGTCTTCTACATAATTGTATTTTATCTAGATTTACAACTTCCTTACGAATGCCAGATCTATCGCATGTACTTAATCTGGGGCAGACGAGGGAGGATAGTGGCTGTTCCACTTGTCATCTCTGTGTTAAACCACGGTAAGTTTCCTCCAAAACTATCGGACCAAAACTATCGACTAAAGATTTTGTGGGTCTCAAAAGTCCTTGGGTTCATCATGACCTTTTCCGCTTTACATAAACCAATTGCTCATCAAGATGTTCTTGAGTTGACATTCTTTATAATTGATTTGTTAAACAATGTTGTGATCACTTTCCTTAATGGTAGGAACCCAAGATCTTTGTCTTCATAATTTCAAGCTCATTCCTTGCAGCTGGGAGAATTTGGAAGATTAACAGGAATGCAAGGAGCATAATGGAATTAAGATCAAACATCAATTATCATCGTACAGCCATGAAAATAATGTAAGTTTATTTCCTCCAGAATGTCACATGGCTTTGATGCCTAATGTTGTAGAATTGAGTCTGGGATTTTATATGCGGTGATACTGGTTATACTGGTTATAACTGTTATAGGACATAAACCGGCGGTGTCATCATCAATCTTACTTATCCCGATGTTTTTGCCTCCTTTGGTTAGTATACATTCACATCTTAATAATCTCCCGAAAATTTACTTGACTTTCTTTGGCAGGCATCAGTCCCTACTCTGATTATTGTGCAGGCTGGGTTCAAAAAGATAGAGGAATATCCAGAAGATAGTGTATCCTAATCTTTAGATTCCGAATTCTCATCTTCGATTTTCTCGTCATTCCCGAATCCCAGAAAGTAAGTATAAGTAGTAAGAAAATACGGAAACATGTCTGTATATCTAGGTAGATTACAGGTCAAGCTACATTAAAGTTACAGTGTGAAAAGGTTTTAAGTAGCGGGCCACTGCCCAATCATGCACAGTCACAAATGAAGTCAGAGGCTTCTGATCCAAACAGGACCACATCGGTAACGAAAGTTTTGTATGACTGATTGGAAGGTCTCGACAAACAAGACCACATTGGTGACCCGAATGGTTAGTCGGCCTCGTACATGTATCTCTGTGTAAAATCAATGGAAATACAGACATCCTTTGAGCACAATATGAGTTGGTCTATTTTGGAAGCCTTGAGTGACGAGGACGAGACTTCCGGCAAAACCGGGCTCACTCTGGAAGAAGGCAATTTATAGTTATACTATTGAAAATCGAGTCAAAAATGGTCGACAAACATATCCTTTATAGATTTATATTAAATTTTGGATGGTATCCTACCCAATACACCTGCAAATCCTTTTAATCAACGTATCGAGCAACAAATACCTGACTACAATCGCCAACTTGAAAGACTAGAACTTTAAGCGCCAGTAGAGTTAGGCATCCCGATCTGCTTCCAAACATCTGTTCCTCTCTTCCCAGCCTCAGTAATCGTGTTTGGCTGTCCAGCACTCGCGAACCAAACTCTCAACTTGTT
>ML179717.1:0-59001 GCA_004369135.1 Dendrothele bispora CBS 962.96
GCTGCGCTGTAGGCTCTGTGCGTGTTGGGAGTGGGGGCGGGCGGGAACATGGCATCACTTTTCTAGATTCTTTCTTTTTCATCCCACTCATGAAGGAGAGTGGGATGAAAAAGAAAGAATAGAAAAAGTGTTCATGGCATTTGTGTAGTCAAGCTCGAAGCCAAGCTATGAAGAAAAAGGTCTTTTCCTGACCTAACGTGAACGCATATACACGCACCGGTAACCGTGGTGAACGAACAAAAGTTTCCGCTGGACCAGCAAGTTCTTATCTATTGGTCTGACTTTCTCTCTGTCTTTTTCCGTCATTAAACTGGGAGTTTGATGAAAAGTTTCCCGGGGTACATTCGTAATCTGACGAAGGAAAAGAAGAGTCGGATGTGGACATTATTGATGGTTCTCGCGAATTTGTTCGTTGGTTGGTTGGTTGGTTGTGTATGTCGAGGTTGCAAGTTTTGGTAAATTATAAATAGTAAATATTCACGTTGGTAGAGCTGCTACATACGTATATCTCACACCGCATATGTCTTTTTCCAAAGCATACGAGCTTAAAATGCGTTATATCTAAGGCGAGGCCGATTATAGGGAGGACGGTCTTTTCGCCCGAGTCCGTGACCGATCTGGTCTTGTTTGGATCAGAAGCCTTTGACTTCCTCGACCCGGTAAGTGATAGTTGCCGGTTCCAAGGCTCGTACTTGCTACAACCAGTAATGCGGAACACCGGTTGCATTTGCTACTAAATTCCCATAAGTAATGGATAATAGAGAAGGCTGTTGATGAAAAAACTGACAATGCTTGAAAGACCGAAGGAACAGCGTAATCAGGCAACTTTCAAGTTTCAACTCGGCCAAAAGCCTAACCAGCCCCTGACGGTCGACTCGCTGTTGCCTCCGTATAGTATGAGTAGTTGGAAAGTGCTGTCATGGCCGCTTACTAGAAAGCCTTAAATCCTTACAATAGGATTTCTAAGTTTTGCAGTCTACTGTTGTTTGAAGTTCTGACACAACTTGGCTCTGAAGGCCTTACAACAAAGTTTGTGCAACAAACGTCAAAATGTCTTTAATTTAATTTGGAATAACATGGACTAATTATACTCTTTCACAAGCTGTACTCCACAGACAGTGTCTTCGAATTCCTCAACATCTTTCTCTTCCGTGCTCTACTTCAAAGCAGTCCTCCCATATTTCTGAGTCCTTTCTTTTCTCCAGTCACCCATCAAAGGAGATTCAGAGTTCTCATTGCATTGAACGGGATTCAACTTGACGTTGTCTGCAGCCATTGCAAAATAAAAAACACCCACACGCTCAAGATGACTTTGATCTGGAGGCGGCTGAACAACACGATGAATAGTTGGCTTATAGACACCTCCAGAAAGCATTTGCATGACATCTCCAGTGTTAGTAACCTAGGCAGAGTAAAGAGATCATCAATGAATAAATTACATCAGAAAAATAATTGTTTGAATTTCACCAGAGCATTTTCAATATGTTTAACATAGCGCCATTTTTGTCGGGTGACAATATCTGAAGCCCAGATATGGGCTGACTCCATAGAATCGTAATGCTGCCAATATCTGAAGGTTAACTAGACACTGTTTAGAAGTATTTAAGCGGAAAATCGAGGGACGGTACATACCTGTATGACCTTTGAGCCAAACATTTTGCCTTTATTTCTTCATCAAGTGTTCGCGGGTAGCTACGATAAATTGAGTATTAGTTTAAATATTAGCGTAATAACACATCAAACCAACTGACTACTTCATAAATCGAACTGGTATAAAGTATTAGACATATCACAACTTGTGAAAATTTTCACGTACCCGAACTTTCACCTGGTGCTTCAAATGAATGTTTTTCGATGAAGGCCCCCTCTGGAACTTTAAGGCCGATAGCAAGAAGTCTTTCTGGGTTCTTTCTTTTCGTCCCACTCATGAAGGAGAGGGGAAGAGTAAGAAAAGAACAGAAAGAGATTCATGGTGTTTGCGTAGCCCAAGCTCGAAGTCAACTTACAACGAAAAAGGTTTCCGTTGGATCGGCAAGTTTCTGTGCCATCTGGCTCTTTTCTTTTCTTTTTTTTCGTCATTAAACTGGGGAGTTTGATGGAAGAAAGCAGCACCTTGGATACCTTCCTTCAATTGGTCCGTAGGTAATTCAAATTTGATCATGAAGTGCTCTCAATACACAGCTGATTCAACAAAAAAAGAATCGAAGTCAGAAGATAACGTTTCAGCACGTCAAACATGCAGGTACTGAAGCTAACCTAGATCCGAAAATTGACCCAGATGCGAAAAATCTTATAATTCAGTGGCATTTTTTTGTTACAGGTTACTTACTTTTATTTTACAGTACCCAACTGTTGCATATTCATATTCTACATGTTAGCTAGTCTCCATCAAAAAAAGATCGCTGCTGAATATAAGCTTCCAAAGGCAGCTTTTTCGGATCTGGGTCAGTTTTCGGATCTAGGTTAGCTTCAGTATATATATTAAACTCATTTTTTGACGAGACATAAATTTTGAGATAGCAACTATGCTACCGATATGAACGAACGAATAGGCATCTATCCACGTCTACATCGAAATTATAACAGGCATCAAACACAATATTCAATCATCGAATTTCCAACGACGAAAAACAAAAAAAAACCAGACAGACAAATGGCATACATATGCTGTACATGTCAATTCAGCTGAACCTTCAAACCTTCGGATTCTTGTTCCGTGTATAGGTTTGCTATCCACTTTATGTAGGTAGGCAGATAAAGTTTTTTGATCCGGTTGGGTTAGGTTTAGAGTTTGACTATACATCCAAGATCGCATAGACCTTTTCTCTCTTTATCCTTAAGCTTGAAGAAGCCAGAGAAGGATCCACACGCCCCGTCGCACACAGCCTGTAGCGCAGCCCTTCCAGCTGTCTACACATGAACAGAAAGGGTCTTAACAGAAGATATTTCTTTCGATCGGCACAGGCCTTTAAGTGCTTGGGCCGTTTATCACCTACCCTGATAGGCGATAACAACATTAGTATCAACACGCTCGATACCATGAACAACGTCGCGTTCACAAAGATCGGTTCGTTCGCCGTCTCCGCTGCTACTTGACTCACAAATATTCATGGTGACAATCTTGATCGCTGGAGCTAGGACTCTGGTGAGTCGAATGGATGAAGAGCGTTGCCTGTGCCACGATGAAGAGCGGTGCCTGTGCCACGATGAAGAGCGGGGAAAACTTTAGGGGTGTAGGTGTAGAAGACGCCACACATCTTCTGAAAAAAAAAATAGGAAGGAAGGATGAAACACGTGAGGCAGAGAGAGTAAGAGAGTAAGTGGGTGGGGTGGGAGAGACGAGGATACATTAGATTCGAGAATACTTATATATGTACGTGTGTAAACCAAAAAATAAAAATAAATTTTACTTGAACGAACTAGCTACTTAGAACTAGAGCATCAAATTGCCAACAGCGGAAGGACGGCCATTGTTGTTATAGAGCGTCGAGCCGGTTCCGACGAAAGAAGCTGCACCGGGGTCGTTGGCCTGAAGGAGAGCAGGGGAGGTGGCAACAAAGGGGAAGTAGAGGATGACCCAGGATTGAGCGTCGAGCCAGGCAAAGGCTTGACGGAAGAAAGCAACTCTGTAGAAGGGGAGGATTTATTGTCAGTTAACTTAGTAAGGTGATGATGATGGGAGATGAAGAGGGAGAGGGACTTGAGAAGGAGAGGGAGTGATTCGGAAACAACAACTTACTGAGCAGATTGTCCACCCGATGGGTTTTGGAGAGCGAATTCGGAGATGACGATCTTGTATTGCTGTTTGGTGTGAGGTAATAAGTGGGGTAAGCGTCGAAAAACAATGAGCTAAAAAATGGAGACACTCACAGGGAAGCGCTTATGAGCGCCAGTGATGTAATTCTGGAATTCAGGGAAACTTTTTCCGTACCAATGCTAGAAATACATATGTATAAGCATCAGTGAGCATCAAAAAAATCCAGAGTTTGGATGATGATTCAGCCACATCACATCATAAATGCAAGGTGATCTTCATCTACACGGTAGGCTTATGTATTCTTGAAAAAGAGGCTCACCAAGTTGATGTAATCGGCAGAACACCTTCCAGAACAGGCGTTGATCATTGAATTAAGCCAGTTCAAACCTTGACCAGGGCTAGTGCTGGACGTGATGGCAGGTAGAGCTTTCTTGATGGCCTGTGATTAAAAATAATAAGTAAATGGGGATGGACAATAGAGATGATGGGAAATGGGCAATATACCGGTACTCACAAGAGGGTTAATCCATTTAATATACCAGTCTGCAGCGGCGGAAGGAGAGATGCCAGCTTGATCGGGTTCGTTCAAGCTGAATACGGCTTTTTGGGGGTAAGTGAAGATGGTTAATAGAAAGCAAAAACAATGAGACTTGGGGAAAAAAGAAGAGCGACTTACTGGCCCATCCTTGTTGGGTCTGACGTGCATGAAGCTGGGCCACTGGACTGGAGTCACAGTCCATGCAACGTTGGGTACCAATGAATTTGAGACCACCGTTGCCGTCGGTGGATGGGGGAGCGAAGGTTTCCCAGTCGTAGCTATTGATTGAAATGGGTTAGATGTCAGTTGAGAAAGTGGATGGAGAAACATAGCATACATAGCGACGACTTGACCTTGACCATTGTTTAAAACGCGGGGATCACTGGAGGAAGGAGAGAAAATTTGATTGAGGAGTTGCATGGAGAAGAAAGGTGTTTTAGTCTTACAGAGGAGAGTTGTCTATCGAAAAACCGGGTTCACATGGTGCACTACCAGAAGAGAGGGAAAAACGTACAGAATGGCCAGGCCAAGCCACGCTTGCCAGCGGAAGCGGCTGTAGCGAACAAGGCGAGAGAAAGAGCGAGGGCACGAGTAGAGAACATCTTGTATAAAGAGTGGATTGGGTGAATGGAAAAGTGTTTTCGTCAAAAGGAAGAAAACGACTTGGGTTTCTTGTTGTTCTTCCGAAGACGGTTTTTATAGCAATGTGAGGGTATCCTTTTCGGGCGTATGAACATCGTTTGTTTCCTGATTATTATCCAACCACCAATGTGAAATAAGCTCAATTCTAGCTCGGGTCCAACTTACCATCGTCCGATCATCCGAGTCAACCCATCGGAAGCAGGATATTGATCGGAGTATAGTTTGCCACTAGTCTTAGCTTGATTCCGCACCCAACGGATCTTGGTAGCCCCCCGGTGGTCTCCAAAATATGGCGTTTTGAGGTGGGCAGTTTGTTTTATAATTTGTCGAATTTCCATTTCGTCTCGAGTTGTTCAAACTTCTTTTTTCGGTCTGTTTTCACCCTTAAGTGTATATCATATATTCATATTTGTAAACATTGCCTATCAAAGTTCTCAAGCATTTTATCCCAGATTTCTCTGGAGGGTGCCAGTTAGTGCATAACCGAGAAAAATACAAGCTTCATCTTCGAACACATACACCTGGCAAATGCCGGCTTCTGTTTCATGTTCAAGATTATTTACATAAGGCTTATTGAAGATTCAAGAAAAGATTAGAGCGCATCTGCAACGAGAATTTTGGATGGCCCCACCTTCCATATAAAGTAGATTTCAATGATTCGAGCTTAAACAATAGACCGCATCCGCAACGCGAAAAACGGCGGCCCCAAGAAAATAAACTAAAAAAAACTATGAATAAAATAAAAAATGAAATTGAGCATCGCAGCAGTAGGGAGGCCTAGTATCATACCTATTCATGAATCAACTTATACCTTCACTATCGAATACTCCTCGCTGCAATGGACAGTAAACTTATTATTCTGAGTCTTCACGCTACATCATCAACCTCATCACCAACTTCCCACGATAGCTCACACTGAAGAACTCAATGGCACAGCAAAGAGTTCAGCTTAAGGGTGTTCGTGTCTAGGAGCCCGGGCTTTTTGTGTGCGTGATATACTCCATCGAAGCTCCACTTGCAAAATTTTCGAGTGGGGCCCACAAAAATGGTTTGATGAATACAATGTGAATCAAATTTCGCGTTGCAGATGTGGTCTAATGGCCAAATTTCTCGTTGCATATGCGCTCTATTAGACCACATTCACAAAGAGGATTCTGAAAGCTCCAACAATACAAAACCCATTCAGTAGACTGTATCTGCAACAGGAAATTTGACCGGTTTTTACTTTACTTAATTGGTTTTATATTGTTGGAGCTTTCATTTTTCCCGTTACAGATACGGTCTAGTAAAGCCTAAAAAATGGCCAGATTTCTCTTTGAGAATGCGGTCTATTCCACTGATGATTTTAAATAATCGATTGAATCTCTGGAATAGAGTCACTCCAGACAAAATTGTACAGGAAAGACTTCAAAGGACGTCCCAAACTTCAAAGTTCTTAATCTCGAGACTCTAGCATCAGCAGAAAAGTGAGTATACCGATCTATTCAAGTTGGCATCTGAATTCACTTAATTTCCATATGGTCCTCTGGACTTGTGTATAAGCTTCTTGGTGCCGAGGTACAGCTTAGCTCCATCTGTTTGTCCACCTGCAGTGGCGTCTGTAGACTGTGGCGACTCAAGCTTCAAGTTTTTGAAATTTCCAAATCAATTGTGAGTGATTGTGTCAATGTCCGGATGCATATCTAAGTACAGCTGTAAGTATACCAACGTTCTTATCCACTGATTCGCAAGTAAGAGGCTTCCGAGTCCCTATTCAAGCCCGGTCTTTCGAAAATTATTGATACCAGCAGTACTAAAATCCCTAAAACCTTACCTCTAAGATTCTCCGATGATCAAGGAAGACTGTAGGCGACTCGAGTCTTCCTTCAGAAGTTGTCATCATAATCTCAAATCACTATCATGCATGTGCAATGTTGTAGCTCTCGAGTTTCGGCCCGTTGCTCATGGTAGTCTAGTCAGCTTCCATTGTTTAACATGATTCTGATATGGAAGTATGGATATGCAGATTTTTATTGTTGAATGTCTTCTACTAAGTAAAACCTCAATCAGAACATAGGTTGAAACGACGGGTCCGGAACTTAGAAATCCTATTGTAAGGATACAAGGCTTTCTTAAGCAGCCATGACAGCACTTTTCAACTACTTATACTGTATGGAGGCAACAGTGAAAGGGTGGTACGGTACAAAGTGACAGTCGCCGGTACCACTGACTTTGCCGGGTCAAGGAAGTCAAAGGCTTCTGATCCAATCAAGACCAAATCGATGGCGGAAAGTTTATTGAAGGACAAGGGGACGGGCCGTCGCTAGCGCTCCGACCTATTCAGTTGCAGATCACAGGCTGGCAAACATGCGACACCAAAACTCGTCATAATTTTAAGTAATCGGGATTCTCCTTACAATGACCTTAGATATAACGCATTTTAAGCTCGTGTGTTTGTTTTTTTGGACAAAGACATACATATGCAGTGTGAGATATACGTAAGTATAGCGGCTCTACTAACGTGAACATTTACTATTTACCAAAAACTTCCAACCTCGACATACACAAGCAATGAACGAACAAATTCGCAAGAACGTCCACATCCGAATCCCCTTTTTCCTTCGTCAGATTACGAATGTACCCCGGAAAACTTTTCCATCAAACTCCCGGTTTAATGACGGAAAAAAGGAGAAAGAGAAGGCCAGACGGACAGACAAGCTATCTAATCCAGCGGAAACCTTTTGAATTTTTGTTCGTTCACCACAGTCACCGGTATGCGTGAGGAGAGACCTTTTTCTTTCTGGCTTGACTAGTTGATTTCGAGCTTGGCTACAAAAACGTCATGAACACTTTTTCTGTTCTTTCTTTGCTCTTCCCTCTTCCCTTCATCAGGCAGGATGAAAAGAAAGAATCCAGAAAAGTGATACCATGTCACTCAACACACACAGAGCCTACAGCGCAGCTTTTCCAGCCGTCTAAAACAAAGAAAAAAGAAGGAAAAATAAAAAAAGCAAGGGCATTAACACACCAAAAAAACTCAATCAATCGCTCATTCAACAAATCAACAACTCACCTCGATAGGCAACAACAACATCAAAGCGCTAGTCACCATGAACAACGTCGCACTCACAAAAATCGGTCCGTTCGCTGTGCCGTTACTAGCTGAACCGTCCGCGTTGGTCGTGACGATTTTGATCACTGGTGCGAGGGTACCAGTGAATCTGTTGAAAGCTGAACATAGAGCGTCGCCTGTGCCTCGGTGAGGAGCTGGGAAGACTTCGGGAGTGTAGGCGAAGAGGACGCCGTACATCTGTTAGAAGGAAAAAGGGGAAAGGGGAGGAGAGGGGGGAAGGGGTTGAGAGAATATATCAAAAAATCAGAATTGAGGAATGAAAAGACTGTAAAAAAAAACACTCACCGCGTTCTGCGTTAGCCCACTAGCGCATGAGTATCCTAGGACTGCCGCACTCGACGTGCTCGTGGTGAACAAGTACAAAAAGACACCCGTTAACGCAGTAGAGACCGCCATCGTCAACTTTCTCCCTCCCAATGAGAATTTACCCTGTACAACCATGAAAGCAAAAAAGTAGAGTCAAAGTGAGAACCAGAACGAATTTTTTTTTAAAAGATGAATACCCACTGGATTCTTCCTCGTCCAATCAACCACCAAACAAGCAATCACACTCCCCGGAATACCCATCACCGAAATAATCGTATAACTCCTATACGTCGCACCAACCGACCCATCGGTATCTTTCACTTGCGTAGTCAAATAAAGCGTGATGAACCCATTGAACAGAGGGTAAGCAAGACCAATTAATCCCCAAAGCAATAAAGTGATAGTCGTGTTGATAGCTAGACGACGAGTGGAGAATAAAGGTGTGACATGGGAGAAAGAGAAGGAGGATACAGCTTTAATGAGGACTTGAGCTGTGGAGAGTTTGGATGGTTGGGAGGATGGGACGGAGCCTGAGACGGATTGGAGTTGGGAGAGTGTCAGGGTGAGGGTTTTGCCGTTTTTAGCTGCGATCCTTTGGAGGACCTGGAATAATAGGGGGAGAGATGGATAGAAGAGGGAAGAAATTAATTTTCATTTCTCTCTCTCTCTGTAATTGAATGGATCCGGAGTTACGCACCGCAAGAGCTTCTTCGTCTCGTCCCTTGGCGATCAAGTACTTGGAAGACTCTTGAAGATCAAACACGACGTAGCGCATGATCCACATGACGAAAGTCACTCCTCCGAGGGTGTAACTGGGTTAAAAATGAAAGAGTTAGGGAAGACGGACGAAGTGAAGCAAGTTGCAATTGAATCTTTTTACTCACAAAGTATACCTCCAACCCATATTACTGTCTTTCGGACAGAAACTTGCATCTTGGCATGAAAAGTTTCCTATAAGCGGCCAAGCGACGATGGAAGCAAACAGTTGACCAAGGGCCCACCAAGCTGAGAGTAGGGTCAAAAGCCACTGTAATTCATCGATTCCGGTGAGTTGGATGACAAGGTAGAGCCGTTGATTAGCATGCCGTCAAAAGAAAAAGGGGGAAAAACAACAAGAGAGAGAGAGAGAAATGGGTTCATAACAACTCACCTGATGGGATCGGGGGACATGTTCAAGAAAGATAGCGCCTAAAGAAAAAGTCTCATGATAAGCATCACTTTGGTATTAGGGAATGGAAACATCGGTTGGAGATATGAACACACCGTCAACGGGAAGGCTGTCAGAGAAGTAAGTAATTGATTTAATAATAGTTTGGAGTATGGATGAAAGGGAGTCCATCAGAAAAAGAGAACGCCACGAAAAGAAATTATTTTCCACACTCACTTGCCGCCAATACCAAATCCAATACAAGCGACTAACGCTCCCAACGTCGTAAAATTGTTTGCACCACCCGCTGCGATACCAAAAACACCGGCAATGAAGAGAGTGATGTTGAAGGAAAGCTTGCGTCCGATGAGATCGGCTAGGATGCCCCAGGTTGTTGCCCCTACGAGGAGACCGACGTATAGGGAGAGCGTAGTGAATTCAACGCGGGAAGGATTGAGTTTTCTTTGAATTTGAGGAAGAATGATGGCAACGCCTTGGAGCCAGATGTCTGTAAATACATGTGTTCCACGGAGTCAAAAAAAAAGTTGAGAGCAAACCAACGATTGATCAGGAGGAGAAGTATACGCACTATCGGCTGCCCATCCAAGACCAGTGAGAACAAACAGTTGAATTTGGTAGCGTCCAAAGCCAATCCTAGCGTGACATCAGCAATGTTGGACTAAGAGGGATGGGGAAATAGAAAACTTTGACGAACTCAGTTTGTAGATATTCGTTAACTACAGAATCCGTTAGTCTCGTCGGATGAAGGAGAAAAAAGACAGAGACATACTAAGCCGACTCTTTGCTTCATAAATAGCAGAAACACCTTCTTCTCTAGCAGCCAAATCTAGGTTGGACGAAACAGATTCTGTAGCAGGACTCTTTTCGACATCTTTACTCTAAAAAACAGCGACAAAAACTGAGTTTAAACGCGACTATCGAGTTAGGGAAAAAGGTCACCTTTGTATCCGCGATGTCGACGATGTTTTCTGTCGGCTGCATGATGGATGGGAGCAGAGACGCACGTCAGCACTTTATGCATTATGGGCTGCTCTCGCTTCCGTTTTTTGATCCGGGCACCGGAAGCTCAAAAAGTGCGTCATACGTTAATTACACTGGTGGCCAAAATGATAGTATGCACCTTCCTAATCGGGTGCCGCGCGGCCCAGTCATGGCCCCAAGAAGATGACCACAATGATATCATGCATTATTGACCTATAAACTTGGTACTTGCACCAAGATGATCCTTCGGCTTGACAATGTATCCGACACCACCGTGATGGACTGCACGGCAATAGCGGGCATTCAAGAGAAGGATCAAGTTATGCAACTTCGACTCCCTAATCGGTTTCCTCTCAATGCAGTGTTTTGATAGTGCAACTTGGTTGACGTCCTCACATGCACACTTCATCAGTCGAAATCGGATAAAACATTGTGTAGCTATCTAGTGCACAGGTGCAAAATCGCGGTTGTGGAAAGCAAGACCTAGAGAATAAATTTGGGTTTGATATCTGGATCGGAACCAATCATTTTTGTAATGAGGGGCATTTTCGAAGCCCCGACTGGGATAGGTCTACTTTAACTACCTGTGACGTGTGGTTTTCGATGTTCTGCGTGAAGGATTACAACATAGCGCAATTCTGCGCCGGCGGTCAAAATTAACCTTTCGCCCAATAAAGAAAATAAGTTCACATAAAAAAAACTCACTTATATCTGGACTTGGAACTGGCTAAAAGTCATACAGTAAAGCTCGTCTGCTCATATCAATCCCCCAAAAGTGTGACGGGATGATTTGTAGATGGTTTATGATTTTACTACATTTACAACCTTTTCATTTATCAAAGCTAGTTATCTTGCTCAAATTTATGCCTATACTTGATGAGTGTGGAAACCACCGGTGTAACTCCTGTCAGTGTTTGTGATCTAAAAAATTTTGCGCTCCAAGAAGTTCAAACCCAGAACGCTGGTATGCAGTTGCTAAGTAAGGGCTAGCGATTAGCAACTGTGGGACTCGCAGTAGCCTCTCAGCGCCTCAGCTCCAATCCTTACGCGAAACAACTTAGAGCTTGGTGGCGGAGTCAAAAATTCCGTTGGTTAAAATAGATATAAGTAAGAAGAAATCTGCTTCGTGTTTCTGGTTTCAGAAAAAACAATGCTATTATGTAGTTGCTAAGTAAGGACTAGCGATAGCTACTGTGGGACTCGCAATAGCACCTCAACGCCTCAACTCCAACCCCTACACAAAACAACTAGTTAGTGGCGAAGAAAAAAGTTCCGGTGGTTGCAAAGATGGATACATATACATCGTGATGATTCTTCCACTTGAAAATTTTTATAGGATAAAAAAAGGTGTAGATAAAGAGATTTACCAGTTTTTGATACTTACCTTCATGAATTTTGATAAATTCTGTTCCAAATCTTACGCGGCAAGTACTGATCAGCGCTCAGCAGCAACAGGTTGATTGAACAGATCGGAGGAAAGTTTATATATAAACGGCGCTCAAAGCTGCACATCCTAGTCAGACCAAACAACAGTCAGCCGGAATGGTTGATGGATGATGAGATTCTTACCATTATAGACCTCCTCGGAGTTTCGAAGAGAAAATGATAACTTACATGGTAAAGGTCTCTATATATTTTTAATTCACTATGGACATCTTGAAATCTTACGAGACCATTCATGTCATGAAGGAAATAGATGGAAATCTACTAAAGATTGGTCGGTCATTGACTGATTTTGTATGCAGAAGCCTTGCAAGAAAGAATGTATGTTTTTAAAGAGGGAATTTTATTTTATTCCTTATTATAACAAGAAAAGGCAGAATTATTTATTGGAATTTGTGAGATACTTTACTCTGAAAGGAACATCGGATAAGCATGAGAGAATTTGTATAATGTTAAATGAATGTGGTATTCTACAAAATCAATGATTATTGGTATCACTAAAGACTTCTTCCAACTATCGGACTATGTGAAATTTACATATCAGTTCATACTTACCAGCTTTGCCACATCTCAAAGTGATGAAACATATTTTATTTCAATAAATTAGTAAGCAAATCATTTAATCTGAATAATATATGATTATTATGTATGTATAGATAACCCTGTCTCCCAAAATGCACAAGAATATTCAGTGGTCTGATTTATCTCTCAGATTTATAGTTGATTTTCCTGATCACAGGAACTTTACACAGATTTGTAATAAGTGAAATTTCTATCTCATTGGCTGCAGCTTGAAATAAAATACAGTAAATTGTTTGAAAGTTATTTGTAAATTAGGCTGTAAAGTTTTAAAATTTAGAATCATACAGATGAAAACTTTCGTTGATTTTTTTGAGCACCTTAGCAAAGAAAGCCTATGTGAAATTTGGACTCATTACCAATATCAATGGCCGTATACTGTATCATTTCGAAGAAGTGTTCAGTAACGCATAACACCGGACTTTTTCTGAATGCAGATTTAATTTGTTCTGGATTTTTCATAATTCTTTTGGATAATTTTTGGCCGAAATTCTCAGAAAAACTGAACACTTCTTCGAAATAGTACTTACAGTACCTGTAAATGTTAGGGTCGTGTCATATGGACGTAACGACCGATACAAATGCACTTCTAGCTATCTCAAAAGCCCGGAGTAAGAATGAATCCTCTATAAACTCCGGGCTCAAAGGAGAAGTACTCGGAAAAGTATCGGAGCATATGATCAGTCTGGTTAATAAGCTCCTCCTCCATGTAAGATACCGACCATTCCAATCGATCAGACTTTCCATTTGAGAGAGGGTTTCATAATTCCTTCCATGGCGGCTGTTTACCAACATCACCATTGTATCAGCTTGCACCCGAGTAAATCGCTATAAGTCTAGTATATGTCATGAGCTACGTCAGTTACGTGCTAATCCTGCTCAAGGTTTACATGTAAAACCACAAACGATTATAGCTCGGCACCATACTAAAAGCAGATGTAAGTGTGTTTGTAGCTGTTGCCATGAATCGATATTTTACCAGGATGTTTTCCGTTTGAGAACTTTAAAATTTGGATTGAATGGATCCACGTCAGTCCGTCACTGTAAAAAGGGAATCGGCCATTTCCATGGTATGGTAAGTAGGGCACTCCAAAACGCAGATGCGCTGTACCAGGAAACTGTATCACTGCCTATTGATTAGATCGGCGGTGCCAGCGGAGCCAGATATCCCTCCGGTGTAATTGTATAGTTCCTATAATATTATTGAGTAGTACAGACAAGACAATACACCCGCATCTTGTCTATAAACCCCCATCCTCAAACTCTGCTTATCTCGCAACTCTGGCATTGGCTACAAATTTACAAGATGTCGGAATATTTGACCGAAGAAAGGAAAAATGCATCGTAAGCCAGACATATCTGTAGCAGTTACAACAATTCTTCTCAAACTAATCTGCGCACTTCGTGTGCTTTTTTTTCTGTTTTGCTTTTGCAGAAACCAACTTTGGGCTGTTACGTCTGCTGTTGGAGCTAGTCTCTGCTTTGTTGTTCTTGTGATGAGCTCTGTAGTTTGGTTGCATCCAAAATCTAGACCATGCTTGGATCGAGTCAGCTGGAGAATTGTAGTTTGGGCACTGGCGGCTAAGTGAGTTGTTACTTGTAACAAGATTGATTCGAGGATTCATTTGGTTGCATTCACACAGTATGATATTTGCCATTGCAAGTGCTGTTGGAGGCCAACTTACAGAAAGTGCAGGATCTTTTTGTGGTTTCTCGATATTTGTACTTCAGGTGAACTATAAGATATCCTTTTTGTAAAGAAAGATATTTATTCTTTACTCAGTTAATGCTTCAATTTTCAAGTTTCCTTCTGTTTTCTATTTCTTTAAATTTGCAGTAAGTTATTTCCTAGATGCAGTGAATTAACTTGAACTTGATATGTTCAACAGATTTGTTATAATTCATAACTTTCGGGGACAGTCACTTGAGAAATTTTATATCGCTGCATCTGCTGCGATGGCTATAATTCTAGCTGTACCACCATATGCAGCTGGAGTGTATGGGTGAGGATTTTTATATAAATCAGTTCTATTCTTGGATATTCCTCTTATATGTCATGTCCACATCCAGATGGGATCCACTAGAGGGTGATTGCTGGTACTCAAGTAACAATCCCAACACAAGGATAATTTGGCAGGTGTGTCTTTGAGATCATTTTTATACCTTATTTTCCATTCAAATTATTGACATCCGTTATTGTTCAGATATCAACTCA
This sequence comes from Dendrothele bispora CBS 962.96, assembly GCA_004369135.1. NCBI lineage: Eukaryota > Fungi > Basidiomycota > Agaricomycetes > Agaricales > Dendrothele > Dendrothele bispora. The sequence continues at coordinate 14,742 of ML179717.1, forward strand.
AATGCTCTGGACTGCTCTCACAGCTTTTGGAGAGATTATTACTTCAGGTGCTGTTATGATTCAGATGCTAAGGCATAATGTAAGTACTAAATCTATGCAAGTAACCTTAATTCAAAATATAAACCCATCCTCTAGTCACGTATGCAGCAAACATTTGCAATTACTTCCACATCTTCTGGAATTAATTCTTCTATTGCTCACAACAGAATGGATGATGCAAAATCCCACATAATCCGTTCTATTGATTATAGACACATTGTCCTAAGAATAGGTGAATCGATTTTGACACACTATTCACCCTCAATTAATGAATATATGACATTTCAGCACTTTACCCCTTGGCATCCTGCTTTGTGAATCTTCTAAGTGTATTTACGGCTCTTCATTCAACAGTCGCAAAAGGAATTCACAACCCTGCAGTGAGTTCAATAAAACTATTGCTCCAAATTAAATCCATGTTTTGTTTGACCACAGGATTACAATATTCTATTATTGAGTAATTAATTTTCTGAAAAGAATTAGGGAGTCTATGAAATTGAATGACTTGCATTACTACAGGTGATTTTCTGTATGGGGGCCGAGCAATTGTTTATGCAGTTTTGGCTGCATCTGATCCTGTAAGTGTGTTAAATTATGTAGGTACTGCTGTGTTCAATATTGCTAAAAATTCCCCAGGCTTTTATGCGTGGCACTCGAGTCTTTATCAAATCTCTTTTGGAGCGAAGACATAACAACCGCCAATTGTTTACCTCTAATACTGATTCTATTGACAACAGACCAAGATCCAAGTTGTTTTCACCCAGTGGTTTCCACAGAAATGTCGACAGCAAGGGCTTTAATGCAGGTCACCCATCGCCAGATCCAGTTGTTCACATCGAGTTATCAGAAGTTGTACATCATGACTTTCACCAAGATGGTGAGTTGAACAATTCCAACAATGAAACCTCCAAAAAAATGACAAATGGATTGGGTGAAAATGAAGGTAGGTGTTAAAGCTTTTCAAGTATGAGCATACAGCTGATGAATGAGGGTTCAGCAATCATTAAAGGAAAAGATTCAGACCAGCTATCTGGTCAAGTTTCCTCAAGTGGTGTTCAGTTTGAAGATTCCAATATACATGTATCAGCCTCACAGAACAATGCGGTTGCTGAGCATGAGAACTTGGATCAAAGAGTTACTGGGAGTGTCTCCAGACAGGGAAAAAATGATAGAAAGGAAGTAGACAGAAGACCAGAGGATTCATTTTGGAGGGATATATAATACCATCTTCATGTTCAATTATGTGGTCTATACGCAACTTCAAGTACTTACTTATTTTCCTACATCAAGTTTACTCTATTTATTTTAGAAGGCCACATGACTCATTCCGGAGGGGGACATAATGATGAAGTAGTCCACTGTACAATATCGAGAAGGACAGAATAAGAATATCATCAACTTCGCCGTGTCGAGTACTGACACGACAAAAACTCCTGCCCGCAAAAGCAGATATTCTCCGAGAGACTGGTGGGCGGCCTCACAACGATAGATTCCCTTGCATGGTGTAGTGAGCCGCCATTCTACTTTGTGGGTAAAGAAAGCCCTTCTGTCACTGGTTCGTGTCGCGACAGACATGAACCAGTAGCAGAAATGGTAATGTGACACGAATGAAAAACCGATTCCAGAAGTCAGATAGGAAGAGGAAGATATGGTTGACGTAGAAGGACAAGGTCATAACCCAACGCAAAAATGAACAAGAATGTACGACTCAAAAAAGGATCCCGCTTGGAAAAAGCAAGCCGAGGAAGTAGTCGATGCCGACAAAAGATGGTCCCATCGCAAGCCTTCGTGTCAGGGAGGGTCTCGTGGTAATAAACAACCACTGTAATGACAAAAATGAACTAGATAAAGACAAACTTCTGAAAAAGATAATTGAAACATGCTTGCCAAGCTGCTATTCTATTGTGCAGCCCAAGCTCGAACAAAGGTTTACCGTTTCCGTTGGATTAGCCAGCTCCTGTCTGTTCCTCTGGTTTTTTCTTTTCATCGTTAAACTGGGAGTTTGATGAAAGAAACTTCTGGGGTAACATTTTGTAATCTGACGAGGGAAAAGAAGAGTCGGATTGTGGATATACAGATGGTTCTTGCAAATTGTTCGTTCGTTTGTTGCTTGTATATGTCGAGGTTGCAAGTTTTGGTAAATAATAAATAGTAAATATTCACGTTGGTAGAGCTGCTACATACGTACATCTCACACTGCACGTGTCTTTGTCCAAAAAACAGACGCACGAGCTTAAAATGCGTTATATCTAGGGCGAGGCCGATTGTAAGGAGGACCGTCCTTCATGTTTAAACTTTTCGCCCGTGTCCATCACCGATTTGGTCTTATTTGGATCAAAAGCCTTTGACTTCCTCGACCCGGTAATCAGTAATGCGGAACGCCCGTTGCATTTACCACTAAATTCCCCCCCATGATAGATAACAAAAGGAGTTTGTTGATGAAAAAACTGACAATGCTTGAAAAACTGAAGGAACAGCTAGCGTAATCAGGCAACTGTCAACTCGACCATGGCCGCTTACGAGAAAGCCTTGAATCCTTACAATAGGATTTCTAAGTTTTGCAGTCTATTGTTTTTTGAAGTTCCGACAAAACTTGGCTCTGAAGGCCCTACAACAAAGTTTGTATGTAGCAACAAACGTCAAAATGTCTTTAATTTGGAATAACATGGACTAATTATACTCTTTCACAAGTACTCCACAGACAGTGTCTTCTTCAACGTCTTTCTCTTCCGTGCTCTGCTTCAAAGCAGTCCTCCCATATTTCTGAGTCCTTTCTTTTCTCCAGTCACCCATCAAAGGAGATTCAGAGTTCTCATTACATTGAACGAGATTCAACTTCACGTTGTCTGCAGCCATTGCAAAATAAAAAACACCCACACGCTCAAGATGACTTTGATCTGGAGGCGGCTGAACAACACGATGAATAGTTGGCTTATAGACACCTCCAGAAAGCATTTGCATGACATCTCCAGTGTTAATAACCTAGGCAGAGTGAAGAGACCATCAATGAATAAATTATGATAGAGAAATAATTGTCTGAATTTCACCAGAGCATTTTCAATATGTTTAACATAGCGCCATTTTTTGTCTGGTGACAATATCTGAAGCCCAGATATAGGCTGACTCCATAGAATCGTAATGCTGCCAATATCTGAAGGTTAATTAGACACTGTTTAGAAGTATTTGAGCGGAAATCGAAGGACGGTACATACCTGTATGACCTTTGAGCCAAACATTTTTTGCCTTTATTTCTTCATCAAGTGTTCGCGGGTAGCTATGATAAATTGAGTATTAGTTCAAATATTAGCGTAATAACACATAAATCCAACTGACTACTTCATAAATCGAACTGGTATAAAGTATTAGATATATCACAACTTGTAAAAAATTTCACGTACCCGAACTTTCACCTGGTGCTTCAAATGAATGTTTTTCGATGAAGGCTTCCTCTGGAACTTTAAGGCCGATAGCAAGAAGTCTGGGTATTAAGGAAAATAAGACTGAATAGAGAGAAAAGACATCAATGCATACATACCGAAGGATAGTAAATAGTATCTTCATGTGATTATGCTTTGCAAAAGCTTCAATCTCTCCGAGGTGAGGCTGTAGAATGGCAGGGTGCTGTTTGCAATGAACAAACCGATGCACTATCATAACACTGTCAAACAATTGATAATTCAAAGAAAGGAAATCTTCATACTGTTGTAGTGCTCAATTTGGTCAGAAACCCCGTTCTCAATTTGCTGTAGACAGTTAATCGTGAATAATGTCACTTTAATATTTGTAGAGTAGAGTACTAACCCAAGTTTGACGAGGTTTATAGCCCTCATAGACAGATTCTGACTTTCCGGTATACTTTGCCTTTTCCTGTTCATTGACAAGATCGAATGTGGCAGATGCGAGATCAAATATCCTTCTTGTCTGTACATAAAACAATAAGTCACGTTAATCTGTAAGTAATAGAATATTGCCATTGGAGCTCTCACCTGCTGCGCTGTATAACCATGATTTATCACATAGAAGAACCCATGGCTCTCCATAGCCTGGCACACTTCCTCGGCAAGTGATTCTCTGAACTCGGGAATATCTGCCTTGGAGAGATCAATGATAGGCAAATCTGCCCAGTCAACTAGTGAAAACATTAGAAATTAGTATTTTGCTTGTTATTTGATAGTAGCAAAACATACGGGAACATGTGGTGGAAGGAGGTATCTGATGTTGTGGGATGGTAATTGATTTGGGAATGCTCTCAGCTGTAGAATCACCTGACAGTGAAGACGATGACGCAAGTTTAAGACCTGGCATGTCGGGAAAGATTCTGTTCTCTTGGAATGAAGTCTTGAAGCTATATACTCGGATTGGTTATTTGTCCAGGTGTCATCTACTGCTACATTTGGCTTTCTTGCATGTGCACAGGGATGACTATTTTAGGTGTGCATAAATTTATAGTCGGGAGTTGACATCATATACCTTCCTTAGTTGCATTTTTATCTCATTATCTACGTCAAGAATAAATAGAAAAAGCTATACATCCACACATACGCACCCGTAACACGGCAGTGGAATGCACCTGCACAACCTATCTATTGTTCTGGAGATTTGATTTTTTTCGGGAGAACTGTGAAGTGATCATGGGTTTAACTAAAGTTATTCCTACCGCTGATGCTAAGTCCAAAGCTTCATTCATCAATCATTTCCGATGCTATCGAAAGTTCCTTCTGCATTTTAGATGAGAACCAAAATGGATGAGTCACATTAAGGTTGAAGATGAAACTCAGAACTGCCTAATTAGTATTGGTATGTGAATATGCCTGGACTTTTGCTCTCATGCAGCATCATTGAGCTTCTTCTAATTCAAGACGTCGACATTCAATACTCATATTGCTTTCCTGACTCGTGTTGATGGAATTTATCGGAGGAATCGTTGCAAAGCGCTCTAGGGACACAGATTCGAACCAATTCACATTTTTGCCCTGCTAGCCTCGTTTCGCACTAATGATGGTGGCGCCTTCTCAAATTCAGTAAGGTTTGGCGGAAACTGAAATTTCCCGGAGCGACCTGCAGTCTGGGTAGAAGGCTGCCAAAAATATGTGTCTACGGTAACTAAAAGGTTGGCCAAGAGCCTATAGCTACGTATACGGTGTAATTTACTTTGGAACGAGTCAACGGCTTTACAGTAGCACTCTCGGACATAATGATGAGCCGCCATTCTACTTTGTGTGGAGCATATGTGGGTAAAGAAAACCCTTCTGCCACTGGTTCGTGTCGAGACAGAAATGAACCAGTAGCAGAAACGGTAATGTGACACACGAATGAAAACCCGATTCAAGAAGTCAGATAAGAGGATCCCGCTTTAGAAAAGCAAGCCGGGGAAGTAGTCGATGCCGACGCAAGATGGTCCCATCGCAAGCCTTCGTAGGGAGGGTCTCGTGGTAATAAACAACCACTGTAATGACAAAAATGAACTAGATAAAGACAAACTTCTGACAAAGATACTTGTCAGCTGCTATTCTAAGAACGGAAAGGCGTATTCGTCGCGAAGAAGTGGTGCACGTACAAAGCCGGAAGCAATCACTCAAGCACTCAAGATCTGCAGATCTTGAACAATTTCGTATAGATACGTAGTTATAAAAAAATTCCTGTAGCCAGAATTGACCCCGAGGGCGAAGGTCGGTTATGCCGTTCCAAGAGCTTGAAAGTATGTCATGATCGCCGATCAGTATCGATCAGACGATTTTTATCTGGACAGTCGTAATCAATCCACGAATCCAGAAGGTGGGTCGAACTTCTGGGAGACGGAACTGCAATTGGAAGGAAAGAGGTATTTGAAAAATATACGTGCATACTAAGATTAGTTGTAAGTATGAATGAAGAACAGTGGGCCAACGTGCAACGCGTGCGTGGCAATTAACGAGGCTTTTTCTGGAACAGGCACTGGGCCCGGGTGACTGGCAGCTGGGAAAGTCAACGCCTTCCGGTCCAAACAAGACCACATCAGTGACTTGATTTTAAGGCTGCATGTAAAGACGCTTCGTAAAGTCCGGCCTCGTAATATACAAATCATACCCTCATATATTAGATATCATTCATGCTGTACGAATTACTTGCTAGGAGATTCGCACGAAATCATACTTATAATTCCGATCGTAGTTTATAAAACAGTATAAAACTCGGTGTTTACTGAGTCTGCAGTGTTAGACCGTAGACGCACGAGTTCAAAACCACCAGACTAACACAAATGACAAGCTTCTTTCGTAGACCGAAAACGAGTGTATGCTGCGGCAAACTATTCGGTACCTACAACTAGTAAAGGATTCACTTTAATCTCATCTATCTGCATACTTGTGAGATCACATTGCCCAGGGGCACAATTTCATAGTAAGTGTTACAGGCAGTGGCCCAGAAAGCTCCGTTTCGAGCCTTGTGTCATGAAATTTATCAAATTCCAAGGATAAGACAAGTGAATTACTACACAATCCGGTCTCGCAAGGAGCTGATGTGTCAGTGTATCTATATGAACCTTTTCAAATATCCGTTAGATCAGATTTCTTGAATCCAACTATCGTTGTGAAAAAATAAAAATTGCAGTAGATTCATACCATTTCTTTTGTCTTGCGAGACCTCTAAACATCAGCATGAGTGAGCTATTCTCTCGGTCTCGCGCTCCGTTGTTAGCTGACAGATCCAGGTGCTATGTTAGTGGTGTCAAATGTATTAAGTTCCTGCATCATGACCCAGGAATTTTCTCCGAAAATCCGAGCTTTAGAGATAGCTACAGCCTTTGTAGGGACCTGGAGAACATGGAGCATGGCAATGACATCCGAATTCACTCTAAAAAAAGCGCTCAACCCTCACATATAAATGGATGAAAAACTGTCCTTATTTCAACAATCGACTTGCTCAAAAGTCTGTCTACCGTCATACTTAGTTCGAACTGCAATTTCACTCCTCTTATTGCCCACCATGTCTCAAAAAGCTCTCGTCCTGCAGAAAAAAATGGGTAGTTTCACCGTGATCGACATTTCTCGACCCTCGACAGCGTCTCTAGCAGCAGGCGAGCTCCTCATCAGAGTCCAAGCTAGTGCTCTCAACCCTCTGGAATGGAAGATTCAAGACTTCGGATTGCCTGTCATCTCCGATGACCAATACCCAGCGGTTTTTGGGTTCGATGTTGCCGGTGATGTCGAAGACGTTGGGCCATCTGAGACTGCTCAAATCGCAGGAGAAAAGAAATTTAAGAAAGGAGATCGAGTGTTTTTCAATGGAGCATTTGGAAACGTGTATGCTGGGTACCAACAGTATACCCGTGCTCCGGCGGATCTTGTAGCCAAGGTGAGTTAGTGCCACAACACTCAGGTTGTCTATTGAGCGTAATTACCGATATTTGTGTGATAATAGATTCCAGCGAACTTGTCCTACTCACAAGCATCTGCTGTGCCCGTTGGATTTCTTACCGCTGCTGTCGGACTATGCGCGGAAGCACCAATTGGCTTAGGACTCAATCCCACCCTTGTCGCTGACATCAAAGACTTTCACGGAAAGGCGGCGATTGTAATCGGAGGAAGTGGATCCGTTGGTCAATACGGTATGTCTATTCTTTTGATTGCACCAAGTATTCTATTTAATCCTAATCATGGTTCCCACCTCAAAAAAAGCCATTCAAGTCCTACGCTACATCGGATTCTCCACTATCATCACTTACGCTTCCACTCATCAATCCACTTACCTCAAATCTCTCGGTGCTAAGGAGGTAATTGATCGCAAGACCGTATCATTCTCTGATCTCCCTGCTACTGTCAAGAAGCTTACATCGACCCCGATCGAAGTTGTTTACGATACAGTTAGCTCGGCTGAATCCCAGCAAGCGGGTTATGATGCTCTTACTAATGGCGGACAGATGGTCATCACGCTATCGGACGCGGTAAAGAATAAACTCGATGGTGACGGAAAGAAAGTCCACGGTGTATTTGGAAGTGCGCATCCTGAGTCTCATAGGGAATTTGGAAGAATAGTGTTTGGAAAGTTGCCAAAGTTGCTCGAAGAAGGCGCCATTGTGGTACGTCTGCTTTTTCCTTATCAGGCGTGTCAACAAATTCTGATTTGAAATGCAGCCCAATAGAGTCGAGGAACTTTTGAATGGGTTAGAGGGAATTGTTGATGGATTGAAAAGAATCAAGAACAACGAAGTCAGTGGTGTGAAATTGGTGGCACATCCCCAAGAAACTGTTGTATTTTCACATAACGAAGATCGATAGTAATGTCGTTATCGGATCTAGCTTCACCTGGTCAAAGGTGGAATTCTCGTTATAGCTTACTTGAACTCATAACTTGAAGACGTCCCTGAGACATACTTAGAGAGAGAGATTGAATTCAAACACATTAATCATACTTATACAGACATCATTCGATCAAGAAAAGTCTTTACTTCGTTTCCTGGGGATGGGAAACCAACTTAACTCCACTGACTTCATTGTTTTTAAGCCTCTTTAACCCATCAATTATACCCTCTAGACCGTTTGGAAGATCCTCCACTCTGTTAGGCTAAGTTTCAATTAGAATAAAGTTAGTCTTTGCCCTATTTTTGACAGTACAAATCAAAACATACCACAACGATTCCTTCTTCGATCAGTCTTGGAAGTTTCTCACCGAAAGCTACCTTGACAAACTCCCTGCTAGGTTCTATTTGTGCATTTCCTTTGACCATCAAAACCTTCTTTCCATCGCCGTCAGTTTTGTTTTTGATTTCGTCTGGGAGGACGATAACCATCTGTCCGCCGTCAGCGAGGGAGTCGTACCCAGCTTGTTGAGACTCGGCTGAGCCAAAGGCATCATAGACGACTTCAACTGGGATGGAGGTGATCTTTTTCACCGCAGCGGGTAAATCAGACAATGAGACAGCTTTACGATCGATTAAATCGGTAGCACCCAGTGATTTGAGGTGGGTAAATTGGTGAGAAGAGGCATAAGTGATAATAGTGGAAAAACCAAGGTATCGAAGAAGTTGGATAGCTAGTGAAGTTTCGATTATAGTAAGAAGAAAAAATGACTATATCAAACAGAAATTGCTCACCATATTGACCAACCGATGTGCTCCCTCCGATTACGAGTGTAGGCTTTCCTCGATAAGGTAGGCGTCACCAGGAACCGGCACCCCTTACATAAGCCCGTCTGTCACGCTCGATGTGCAGGCTATTTCTTCCTCACAACCTTGAAGTGTCTAAATATTGTTCCTAGAAGTTGTTAAGAACATCCTATAGACTAGTTTCTATGAACCAAAATTAATGTAAAGTCAAAAATTTAGAGCGAAAAATTGATTTTTTATTTTCGACTGCAAATGATCTTTTGAGAGCGTTCTGGTCTCTTCTAGAGGTTTTTGAAAATTTCGACCCTCGCTATGAGACTTACGTAACATGGTTATATAAGCTGATAAGATACCAGATTTACCATTTATGGTAATACCAAAGGGCCGGGATCACACAAAATGTAGGCAAACTACACCACCAACTTGCCGGGATATCACCAGGATGTTCGCTTGAGCATGTCGCGCCCATGTTTTCCCGGGACATCATATTTACATCCTTTTGACATCAAAATCATGTAGAAAGAATGTATATGCAAAATATATCAAAAATACATGATTCTGACCTCTTTCTTCGTCTCCCCAGATTGTACCGCTGTCATCTCCCAAGAGCACTCTTCTGTGACTATGCCGACGCAGCGCCGACACTTCAACTGTACAGTTCTCAGTCAGGGCTGCCATCAACCATGGTTGACGTGTCATCAACGGTCAACGTCGACTCACCTCCGTCAAACATTTTCTGATTTCATAAAGCTTTTGGCTCGGGCCAAGCTCAAAATTCCTATCAAGACAAACTTTCTTCTGCATACCTCAAGAGCTAGGGCTGGCAAACTTCAACAATCCTCAATCCAATGGCTCAGAAACCTCAACTTATCTCAAGACGTACGCAACTCTGCACACAACTTGTTACCAAGCTTTGCCTTTCGTCACCAGGCCTAGCGATTTATCATCAAGTGCTTGAATAAACTCAACATTCTTTCCGTACCACCGAGCTCACTGGGGTTTACGCTCCTCGTGTTTTTGCAAGTTGTTATCAATTTCATAGCTGTTGTTCTACTAGTACATAGTGGGAAGGGGTACGGTCATATACTTTTTGTAGCCACTATGTACACCAACCATTCTGCTACAGGATATACTCTTTTTCCTTTCATTTTGCAGTGATACAGTGAGCGAGTGATTGTACCTAACATAAAATGACGGATCCGCTTAGAAGCTCGGCATAAGATCTGCCGTGATTTTTCCTGAGAACAAAAAGATGTTTCCGGGAGGTTCTGAAGGATGTCCAAGGGATACACTCTCCCAGGACAGTCCTGCGATTGAGAATCCGAGATCCTGGGATGATGTTGAGGACAGCCGAGGAAGGTCCCCGAGGTGATGTCGCATCATCATCCTGGGGATATTTTTTGGAGATGTCGACCAAGTGGTGGTGTATACCCCTGTCTCCTCACCCCTCACCATCAATCATGATGTGCTGAGGTGCAGACAAATCTACATACCACAAGACTACAAGACATCCAATATGACCGATACTCATGCACTGGCAAACTTAAAAGGACTTGATGGGCCAACTGGCGCTATCATGGACACTGCACATATGGTCAAGGCAGCTAGGGAGGCTATCAAAGATGTCTCAGAGTAGCTCTACAATGTATTTCTTGCGATCGCCGGCTTTTATAAAAAATTTTTTTCTCGGACCCAACCTATGAGTCTGTGACGCCTGATCTGTCACGCTTATGTAAGGGGTGCCGGTTCCTGGTGACGCCTACATTACCTTTCGATACCAGGTTCCAGATCCGGATTTAGACCAAGCCCTATAGGTGATTTAGCATATAATCCAAACGCAGCAGTATTGAATCCAACTGCGATGGTGGATGCTTGGGAGTAAGTGGTTTCGCTAGGATCTGACAAGCTTCGATTAGTTATACGTAAGAATTGGAATCGACGGAGTAGTTCACCGTGCCCACTATGTCAGCTGCAACTAGGGTGTACTGTTACTATCCAGCATATTCGGGAAGAGCATTTCTACCAAAGAAATTACGGTTTTTTCTGAAACCCAGTTACGCCCTGCCCGACATGCTCGACATCACCAGCAATATCAAAGCTACAGTACAAGGATATTAGACGAGCTCCGTATTCTTAATACTTCTAATCAGGTGGTTAAGAGCACTGGATCCCATCTGACGACAAGTTCACCACGGGCTGCAGAGATGGGCTTTCAGCAACAGTCGTGAGGTGAAGGGACCATTTTTGCTGTGCTTTAGAATGGCTTTGTTGGGACATCGTGATAGTGCTTGTCCAGTAAGACTAGGAGATTCGCGGTTGGCGTGGGTTCAATGATTAATTCGGCTCTTGCCACAGTCACCCTTGAAATATGAGAAATCTGAGCATGGCGAAACTACGGTCTTATTGAGCGTAATTTCGCTCGCAAATGCTCAGTCAGCCAAATCACTCAATCTACGCCTTCTGTCGCATGATTCAGCACTTCGATGACAAACATGCTCTAGAGCGAGATCTCGTATAGCGCTAACATAAAAGGACGAGAGGAAGCGTATTCTACAAACAAGCTCCTCCAATTCAATCAATCAATCCCCCACTTAATTCGACCTGCTCCTCGAGAGTAAACTCGGTTCCTTCAAAGTTGCACCCATTCCTCGACCTACCTCTGCACCAGCTGGAGAAATACTCGTCAAAGTCGAAGCAAGCGCTCTGAATCCAGTCGACTGGAAAGTTCAGGATTACGGTTTGTTCATTCCTGACGAGAGTTACCCAGCGATTTTAGGTTTGGATGTGGCTGGTGAAGTAGAAGATGTCGGCGAAGGGGTGTCTGGATTCAAAAAAGGGGACCGCGTGTTCTATAACGGTGCCTTTAAGAACGAATATGCTGGTCATCAACAGTACAGCCGAGCTCCAGCAGAGATTGTAGCCAAGGTTCGTTTCGAATGTTGTTCTTCTCTTATAGGTTTAGTAACAAAGGTTTCTTTTTTCTTCGAACAGATCCCTGGCAACATTACCTACTCTCAAGCATCCACCATTCCAGCTGGGTTTCTAGCTGCTGCTTACGGCCTGTACGCAAAAGCGCCTCTCGGTTTGGGCCTTAACCCCACTGTAACCGATGTCAAAGAGAAATTCAAAGGGAAAGCTGCGATTGTTATTGGAGGAAGCACATCTGTCGGTCAATACGGTGAGTCTTTATATGCATGACTTTGTGGATCACATCCCTAATCCTAACATACAACTTTCCCAGCCGTCCAACTTCTTCGATATCTCGGTTTCTCTACTATAATCGTTTATGCTTCTGCCCATCATCTCTCGTACCTCAAAACCCTCGGTGCTACCGACTTGATAGACCGAAAGGCCGTTCCTTTCTCTGATTTTGACGCCGCCGTAAAAAAGATTACTTCGACCCCTATCGAGGTTGTTTATGACGCGGTCAGTTTGGCCGACTCTCAACCAGCCGGGTATAAAGCGCTCGCCAATGGAGGTAAAATGGTGATCACGCTTCCAGATGAAATCAAGGACAAAGTCGACGGGAAGGAGCTTGTTACCGTATTTGGAAGTGTTCATCCGGAGACTCATAGGGAGTTTGGTGTGACGGTGTTTTCTAAGCTGACCAAGTGGTTGGAAGATGAAGTCATTGTGGTATGTTTTGATCCGTATCGAAATCTTTGGGTGAATGAGCTTCTGATTTGATGTCATCTAGCCGAATAAAGTTGAAGATCTTCGTGGTGGGCTGGACGGAATTGTCGAGGGACTCAGAAGATTGAAGAACAACGAAGTTAGCGGAATCAAGCTGGTTTCGCATCCCAATGAAACCGCGTAGAAATCTCAAATAATCGGTCGAAATCTATATAAATATGTATCACTACTCAGAGAAATTAACGTCATTTGATTTTGTACATGTCTTGAAGCTTTGAAGCTTAGTATCTGAGGTTGTCTCTCTGAGCGTATTGAATCCCAGATTGCTTTGTGGTAGGTACGAGCTGTGAGTTCACTTTATTCCCATCCCAATAACCAGTGCCACCTTCATCCATCCACTCCAAGTGCCATCCAGCTTGTTTTGATGGGCAGACCTCTCCCATTGAACTTCACGTATTCATCCCACTGGTCACTTAGTACCAGTACCCGTTACCCAAGCCTGGAGTAGTTTTTCTTTGTTTCACAACATGTGCGTTGTCCATGACAGCGAGCAAGGCCTAAATCTGCTGCTTGACCGGTCGCACAGCCTTCCAAATGGAGTTAACATGATTCCATGAAAGCACACGACTCCAGTTTACTAACTTATTCATTTAACTCGGCCTTGTAAATCAACTACCTCGTTGCTACGGCCCATAGCGTTCATGTTGGGCATTTCTGGGCCCCGTTATTTTCTTTGGATATCGTAAAATTCCATTCGTGCCACCGCCTCCAGTTTATTTCTCGGTGGAACCGGGTGCACTCGTCCCCGTTCATGAGATATGCGTGTGTGACATCCATGGCTTTAGGATTGATTTTTTCTCGTTGTCTTTTTTAAATCTACTTTGACCTTTCTGATTAGTTATATTATTCAATGATTAGACTGGGCGCTTTTATTTAGTACAAAACAATCCAAATTTATTTAGGCCCCACCTGAAAAATCTTTACGAACGTCGAGTCCGAGCTATAGTCAATGCTGACTCACGCAGCCTATCACATCGTTTTCTATTAGCCCCAATTCCAATTCTCATTAGCCCCATTCCCATTTTTCTCAGTTGGGCCAACATAATTTATGCGTCGCAGATGCGGTCTATTAGACAGCATTTACACAGAAATTGTTTTGAGCTTAGAAAAAACAACAAGTTCTGCGTTAAGCCCCACCCAGCCCCATTATCCAAAATGGTCAATTGAAGGGACGACACGCAAGAAGAGCCGCGATGCAACTTATAACTCAGGTTTTTTTTTTCAAAAATTTATTAGCTCCAATATTTCATTAACCTCATTTCCTTTTTCCGAGGGGAGCCTCGAGATTTCTCTTTACGAATGCGGTCTATTATTGGCAAATTCCTGTGCCCCTTTAATCTTTGCGTGACCCTCTTTCCTTATTTCGTTCACGACGATGCTACATACATACCTCATTTGATAATGATAGGTACCATCTTTTTACTATATATTCTCTCATGATCCTTTATGTCACCTACATCCCGACGACCACTTCCTGCTGACTGGGCGTTTGTAAAGTGACTCTTTCACAGCTGTGTGGCATTGTGTTAGGAAACATTGCAGTCTGTGCCTTTCCCAATGTCCCATAAATTTTTTGCGGTTTTGTCTGCTGCTCACGGCGGCATTGTTGTTGGTTCTGTTGCCTCCTACATCGCTATTCAGTTCAACATTGACCTGTCGCAAAAAACCTGGTCACAGCTCGGATACTGGTTCTTCTGTCAGAACGCTGTGGCTCGCACTTGGATTCTTTCATCACTCGTTTTGACGGGTGATGAATCGGGTTTTCGCCACCCCTTGCGCAGTCTATAGTGAGCCAAAGAAAATTTTTGCTCGTTTCCGACAGCATGTGGTCCAATCGGGTATAACGGGGCCACATTGAAACTGATTGCTATGTTGAATACACTATTACAAGTTTGGTGTAGAGCGAGGCTATCCACGCATGCTGCTCCTAGTGACTAGTGATGCTTTCCGATCGGACCCTAGACTCATGATTTAAATAGGAACTGACAGTACTGACCTCTAATACATATATCTGATGACTGTTATACTAGTCTCGACTCTTGTACTAGTCTCGACTCTTGTACTAGTCTCGACTCTTGTACTAGTCTCGACTCTTGTACTAGTCTCGACTCTTGTACTAGTCTCGACTCTCGTACTAGTCTCGACTCTCATGAAGTTCTGGCAGGTCGTGCCCAGAGTTTGAAATCGGCCGCTATAAGATAGGTTACCTTACTGTACTTTCGACATACATACACGTTCGCTTTTCAATGTTTCGCTGCCTTCTCTTCTTTATTCACCCTTCCCAATTATATCTTCTCCTCTCCTTTTCCTTCATGTCTATTGATCCAGAACAGCGGTTGTTGTGGCGTCTCAACTGGATCCCACTTGGAGCTGAAATGTCTGAGAGAGATTAGATCGCATTTTTGTTTCCCTAGCATCTGATTTCGGCATCAATCAAACATTTGTTAAATCCTGATGGGATAAGCTCCGAGAGTTACTAGTTATCCATCAAGGATTCGCGCGTTATTCACCAATCAGCTGGCCAACCGTGTCTTCTTTCTTACCCAGTTTTCATCAGTGCCTGCAGCGACGACTTTACTTCTGCCGCATTGCTATTGGGGACTTCAAATCAGGGGATAAACGGACTCAAAAAGTAAATGTTTCCGTGTGTATCTCCGTCTCTGATTATAGACCAAACAGTAGCGGGACGCCCCATCACGTATGGGATCATGATTCAAATACTTCTCGAACCTTAACTCGATCACAGCCTGGACGAAGCTGGGTAACTTCTCACACTCAGATTAATCGGAGATAAACGTACCAGAATTATATAAATCATACGTGTCTTTGTCCTAGAGCCCGACTCGCGTAGTGTTCATGTCGTCCTCAGTTGTTCTTATGTGAGTTATTTAAATTTGTTTTTCTTGAGCACCTCTGAAATCTCTCTCAGTGTCGGTCCCTTGGTGTGTCTCAATTTATCTATTACATTTTATCTGTCTAAAAATGAATTAGTTCATAGGAACTGTCCTCAATTGGTCTCTTCAGGGACTATTGACGGGGCAAACATGTCAGTCTTTATGTTTTATTTTATGCAGCTAGTTTCTGATAATTTTCGGCACTCAAAGACCATTTTAAAGTCCAATTTCCAAAGGAAAAGACTTGGATGAAATGTTTTGGTGCGTTTTTTGATTTCTACCAACGAGATTATCTGGCTAATTTCAGACTAGTTTATATTCTCTTTTTACTTAACCTTGTCCAAACCTTGGTTACCACAAGTTTTGCTTGGGATCTTCTTGTGGCAGGGTGGGGAGTACCAGCAGCCCTAGCATCAGTCCCTTGGTCGGGCGCTGTACATCTGGCCCTTACAGGCTTAAGTATGTTTTTCGTCCTCATTTTATTTGAAAACTAACTGGTTCTCCAATTTTTAGTCAGTTTTATAGTTCAGCTTTTCTTTTGCTGGTAATGTATAATTCTTGATAGACCGTACTGGTGATTTCTCATAGTCAAACAGGCAAATATGGACCATAAAAAAAGATGTTTTGGTCGCAAAATTTGTATGTGTGTTCATTGCACTGGTAAGATAAAGTTTGCCTCAATGAATGAATAATTGATTAATGAATATGAAAGGTCGGTTTAACACAGTTCGTCAGTGTTATCATAGATTCTACACAGGTCAGTGGACTTCTTTCACTTAGAAATATCCGAATCTCAGAAATATAGACCACAAATCTTGATTTTAACGCCATTCCGACGAAAACCTTATTAGGAGAAGTGAGATATGCATTTAGATAGTTTACATGTACATCATTTCTGATGGTTCACAGATTTGGTTGATAGGAAGCTTTGTTGCAGACATACTGATTGCCGTGGTTATGATTGCGATTGTGAGTAAAGAGATTTTTTATCTCATCTTGCATCCTAACTTTTTCCTCTAATATAGCTGGTTGAAGCCCGTATGAACTCCAGACATTCTACAACCAATGACGTCTTGTTGCGACTCATTATACAGACAGTTGAAACAGGGTCATTGACCGCTATAACAGCTGGTGTTGACCTCATCCTGTTTCTAAAATCACCCGGCAACTATTTATTTCTATGCCCGTAAGTGCTACTTACTCGTAACAGACTCAGACTAATCCTCTACCAGCTCCTTGATCTTGGGGAAATTGTAAGCATAAAGTAATATTGAGATCTAGTATTAATAAATTACTGAAAATCACTTTTTCTTGATCAGATACACGAATGCTGTAGTGGCAAGATTAAACTCAAGGAGGACAAGTCAGACACCACATTCTACAGGTGTGAATGTGGAACTTGGAAGTCAGCCCAGCCAACAATTTGAAATCCATCATCTATCTCAAAGGAATAGGGGGATTGTTCAGTCGGAGGAGAGAGATCTTTCATTTCTTAAATAGGTCCCCAATTGCGTAAGTCAAGTTATACACCATTATACTATAAGTACTACCTAGGTTAGTTTCTGGATGGTTGAACTGTATTTATGATATTCTACCCGTTTACAATCTGCTTGTGTATCTTATTTGTGCTTATATCCAATCTGAATACTCGAGACTTGAGACAATGTCAGGGACAGTCAAAATGGGTCGCTGAAACGGTTGACGAAGTCTTCTATTATTTTTCCAATTTTTCTGATTTTACGTTTCATCTGCGGTTGTGTTTGACCGACCTGATTATTTTTCTCAATAGAATTACTTACACCATGTACATAGCGCAATGCGTACGGCATCTTGAGCCCCATTTCATCCATGCTCTTCCAGAACCGCTGTTCCTAGCGTACAAAGCGACCCCTAGCCTTTGGGGCGTCCGGGACTCCGGGTCCCCGTTTCTGCGCTTCTTCAGGCATAGCCAGGTCTTCTGTAGCGAACGTAGACTCGACAAAATTTTCTGTAGCTCAGCTAAGTATGTATAGCCCTGACCCTGACCGACAGCAATACTATTACTCAGTTACATCGAGGGTAATAAATCCTAGGAGCCGCTTATTTGATCTTTCTCGACATTTCAGCAAAGCATTTCAGCGCACTTTGCAGGCTGTCCGGGTCCCTAATATCAACTGCAATGGACTGAGACCTATGCGAAACCTATTTAATGCAGACTTGATAAACAAGCTCACAATAGTATATTACATACGTAGTAGCTGCATTTCTGGCCCAATTCATACTCCCGAATGCTTTTAAGTCTCTGTACTACCCCAAACCTGCATGCAGTATAGAGAATCATAAAACTCCTTTACCACTTTGATTTTGGAAGTGGATTCTTGCTGTACGATGTGGAAAATCCAGATGTAATCGTTATCGTACTGCCCCTTTCCAGAGGTCAGTTCACCTGATGATTTCATCTAGCATCATCCCTGTGAGATATAGACTTCAATCACGCGGAAATTCGTCAAATACCTGCAAGACTATTTTTCCGGGCATTTCCACATAGTCAAGGACTGTGAACTATACATTCGGTAATGAGTTTATATGAGGTGCTGTTTAAATGTGTTCTTTTGCTCACCTTAAAGTCCTTGACATAGCTTCCTCCGCCATACTTGGTGAAGAACTCCTTTGTCTGCTCTTTATTTTTCACCCGTGGTCCATATTGTTCAAGTCCTTTGGGTACCCAAAGATACTCTAGGTCATCAGTCACTTCTTTGATGATTGCCTCCCCATCTTGGTTGGAAACGCCCCTCACAAAGTTGAGAACGGCCATGAGTTGAGAACTGACAGATGCTGCAGCAATAGTAGGATCCATGAGTAACTTTGTGATTAGTTCTGGGGTAATCTCCGTAGCCGCTGCCATGTTTTGTAAACGAGAGCACAACGAAAACACTAGGAAAGAAAGGGGGTTGTTGGATGAGTAGAACCAGCATCGTTCCTTAATCAAAATAACCCCTTCTCTTCCCACCTTCCATTTGATAAACTAAATTATTCCCACTAATGGAACACTATGAATCAGAAGACAATTGAACAGTATCGTTGTTCTGATAACACGGGTCAAAAATGTCAAAAATAGTCGCCAAGGGCGTAAAGAAGTAATGACTACCTCAGGTATCTCAGGAGTCCTGGCCGGTTTCTGTCTATTTCAATCTCCTTATTCCAAGTTTCCAAAAACGTTTTTGCAACCGGGACATTCATCAAGTGACTTAGTCTTAAATTCTCAATCTAAAGTTTACAACCTTCGCTCTCACATTTTTTTGTCTCGCGAGAAGGAGTTTAAAAGTAGGCGTTATTTCAGTGCAAGATTAGAGTGAATATTCATCGCATTACCCCAAGATCCATTAACATGAGAGATTCAAATCAGCGATAATCATATCTGACGCTTTTTCTGCGATAGCATATACAGATTGCTGAATGGGTGCACCCACGGTGAGCGGGATGATGGATGCATCAACCACCCGAAGGTTATCAGTTCCGTAAACCTTGAGACGGTGATCGACGACACCACCAAGTTCGCGGGTGGCCATGATTGCGGTTCCTATTGGGTGGGAAATGGTCTGTTGAAACATGAATAGATATGACAGGGAAGTACGGCTTCGGAAAGGTGAGTAGGTTACTTACCCCGACTGTGCTCTTGACAAATTGATCCCAGTCTTCATCACTCGTAACGTTAAGTGGGGGGAAGTTAGGACCAGAAATCATTTCGGAAATGGGCTCGGTTTGAGCCCACTTCCGTAGCCATTGAGCACCAACCCGTGAGGCGTCCAAATCCCATTGAAAGTCGCCAAAATTAGGATCAATAAGAGGTGATGCCTCGGGATCAGATGAACCCACGTGCTTTGAAGATACTATTGTGAGCTTCAAGTGCGAAAGGAATACGAGAGTAACTCACGACAGTACCGCGAGAAAACTCATGCATATAGTACAGAGCAAGTGACACGTAGTTAGTGTTAGGATCAAATGGTCCACCGGAAGCGCCACCTCGAGGAAGAGCAATAGGGCTAGCAAATCCAATGTCGCCAGAGTCAAGCATCTTCTTGAGAAGATCATGCTGCGCTGCGTGAAGGGGTGTGGATTTCCTCGAGTCCAGATCAGCCTGAAGGCTATCAATCAACGGTTGAAGCTCAGCGGTACCGTTGGAGGCGAGATCTTGCATGGGGATAGGGGCGGTGAGTCGGCCGGCGTAAGTGAAAGCACCTTGACCTTTGCTTGTGCTAGAATCGCAAGCGTTAGGCCAGATCTAGGACAGGGTATCTAGACATACTCACAAGAGTTCTCGTTGTTCGGCCAAAAATGTTTCATTGTTAGTGAGCCAATCTGTAATCAATCAAATTAGGGAACGAGGATAATCAGACTAGAAGTACTTACCGAGTGTAAGAACGCCATCATTCACGACGAAGTCGGTGACCAGTAGTAGGTGATCCATCATGTTCTCTCCAACGCCCGTAGAATTGACAATAACATTGACACCAGCTGCTTCCAGGACATCGGGGTTTCCAATACCGGACAACTCGAGGACTTGAGGAGATTTGAGACTACCTTTGAATAAAGGATTCAGTAATTTACTAACACTAACAGAGATTGCCTTAGAATCTTACCAGCAGAAAGAATAACTTCTCTAGTCACATTCACCTTGTAAGTAGTACCATTAACAATATATTCGACCGCGTTCGCTCTGACAGCATCCGTATCCAAAGTAGTTTCGTCCCAAAGGATTCGGCTAACGACAGCTTGCTCGAGAACAACGAGATTGTCGCGAGATCGAACTTCAGGACCGTAATAGGCAGGAGCTGCATAACTACGCTTGCCACTTTGAATGTCAACGGAATCGGCAGAACCTGCTTGTGCTATGAACTTGGAATCTCCGTCGTCAGGGTTCGGTGACAAAGGAAGACCCAAATTTAGGAATGCCTCTGCAAATGCGACATCTATGTCAGTTCGAAAGGTGTTGTAAGAAGTTTGGACGTGTCCGGAAGTGCCTTGAGCTGCAGCCAGCTCAGGGCTTGGCTCGAGTGTGTCGATAAGCATGTTAGTCGGACGCGTCCAATTCTCAGCTTTCTTGAAATAAGGAAGAAGTTCGTCGAATGTCCACTCGTCACAGTCGATGAGTCTCCCCCAATTGTCATATTCGTAGGCAGCACCTCGCTGCCAAACCAAATTGTTGATAGCAGACGACCCTCCAAGTACTTTACCCCTGCAAATAATGTAAGATTTCACAATAAAGAAAGAAACTAGGCTGACGCACCGAGGGTAGAAAATTGACCTGCCATCCAAGTGTGCCTGAGGTACACTGAAAAAACTCCAGTCATAAGCAGGATCCATATAAAACGTCTTGGTCGGATCACCGATGAAAGCACCCGGATTGAACGGAACGTCCAGCAATGGGTCACCAGAAGTGTTGTAAATCCCCGCATCAATGACACCAACTTTCGTATTCGTCGCTGAAAGCCTGTTGGCGAGAGTCAACCCTGCCGTTCCTCCACCTATTATAAGAACGTCGAAAGGGGTAGCAGCAAAGGAATCTGGAGTGACCTGCTCCTGGTATATTTGTGAAATCGGAGAGAAGGCAAGACTATGCAGAAAGAGTGACTGCATACTTGTCTGAAGCAGGAGGAAAGGATGTGGGCTTTTCACACGGTGGGGCATGTACAAACCTTCTTTAATTAATAACCATTAGGTCAGCTGTCAATGCCTCCGCTAAGTAGTCCACTCACCGGAGGATTCTCTAAGTAGCTGGGATTGTTCGCAGTGAACGTTTTGCGAAATTTCGCAAGCAGAGCTTAAATAAATTCAACAATGCGCGAATACTTCTTGTAAACAAAAATCATGTGACAAGCCGAAATACTCGAAAGAATATGTGACTGCGTGAGATGCATGTACACTGTAAAGCATCTTCCTGTCTCGGACTGATTCCACACCCTAATACGCCCTCATGCCAGATATACAGTGGCGGCGCAGCCATATATGATAAGTGCCAGTTTTGTAATAGAGCGCATCTGCAACGAGAACTTTGGATGACCCTACCTTCCATACAAAGTAGATTTCAATGGATTCAAACGGCCAAATTTCTCGTTGCAGATGCGCTCTAATGGACACTTCCATACTATATTCAAATGTCGAGGGAGGTGTCGAAAACTGAGTAAGTGGAGAACTCAGAACAGTCAACATCCCACTGTCAAAGCTGTAGAGACCCACTCTTCTCCCGTGCTATTAAGTATCTAGATCTAAAAATGATTGATAGAATCAGCCTGCTTTTGACACGTCTTTCCCATGTAACAGAAAGAAGTGGGCTAGTGCCTTCCGCGTCAAGTCCGAAAGTAGAGATACATTCCTTATTACAGCATAGTATTGATAGGCCACCTCGGAGGTTCCAACGATTGAATGGCATTACTTATCAAATACTTTGGTTGCAATAATACGAACCTACGTCCATTGCTCCCCACAAGTTGTTGAGTCCAGTACAGTCATAACGGTAACTGGTCATCCAACCTGAGCTCATACGATCAAATTCATCAGAGTATTCTACCAATACTTCGGCACCTCGGCACCTACTTGTAGTCTAAAGTCCGCTTGAGTGGGGCAATCTGATATGCAACTTGCTGTATTGGAAGGGGTCGAGACTCCAACCCCATGATCAGATAGAAATACACGGCTTAGGTCCATTTCAAACGCGGGTACTATGAATAGTCTACTGTCTACAACAGCCGGTTACCCGCTGAAAAGAACATCAACACACCATCGATCGAGTAATTCACTAGTGTCCTGGTGATGATCCCAGAAGTTTTTGAGAGCGCTCAAGTTGATATCATTTACTCCTATAGCATACTCAAAAATCATGTTAAGAGAGAGTGTGGTTTATTAACTGATAGATGGAAAAAAGCATCAGAGTAACATGCTTTCAATCAAGGAGGTTGATTCCTCTGGTGTAAATTTCGGATTATGCTTCTGTCTGATCGTAATATCCTGAACCCAATCAGTGGTTGTGTGTTTTGCATTAAATGAGAAGGGAATTGTGCGACTTCTAGCTTCGTGATGATGTTTCGATTGTCCTCTTTTTAGATTCTGATGAGGACTCGAAAAATCCCGCAGTAGATAACACCCGATACTGAACAAGGAATTCACGTCTCGTCACATGCAAGCACTTAGAAAGTATTTATTGCGCTGATAACGCAGTTCTAACTTCTGATCATTCCCCCTATGGATACCACCAAACCCGCCGTGCTAAAGCTCAAACCTGATGAGATTGAATTTTTGTTATTGCAAACAGGCATCGAAAGTGTTGATGATCTCAAGAAGCATATTTGGGATATTCATAGCGATGCTCTTAAGGTACCATTTACACTTTCTCCGTTGAGATTTTCAAGCTGAAATTTAATGCAGATTAAACCCTATATATGCATTTATTATTTCGACTTTATAAGGTCAATAGCTCTGATTAGAGCATGCGGCACAAGATGACTGATGACAAGATCTTAAAGATTCAAAATGTCGAACTTGCCTTGGTACAATCAAGTTCTCCAGTCCATGAAGATCGATGAGAAAGCTATTTTGCTTGACTTGGCATGTTGTCGTAAGCTCTTTTCCAAGATTCAAGTATCTCCTTTCTAATGCGACGATTCAGTTGGTACAGATGTTCGGAAGGCAATTATAGATGGGTGTCCAGCTGAAAGAATTATTGCTTCCGACATTTACCAAGGTATTATCATTCAATTTATACCGCCACGCGCTCATTGTATTTCAGAATTTTGGAACCTCGGACACAAGTTTTTCAAAACCAACCCTGAAGAAACGTTTCCGAAATTTTTTTGCGGCGATGTGCTTGATTCTTCTTTCATTCCTGATACCAAGATCAGTCCGAACGTACCTAGTCAGCCTCAACAAGACAACATGGCATCTTATGTGGGCCAGATTAGATTTATTCATGTATCTAACCTTTTCCATCTCTTCAACGAGGCGGATCAAAATAGACTTGCAGAGCGGCTGGCAGGATTACTCTCTCGTTCACCGGGTTCAATGATATTTGGTACCCAAACTGGTCGACACGAAAAGGGTTACCGTACCGAAGCGCTCTCGCCTCCAGCCTCTCATGGTGGATATCTCGGCAATAATACATTCTGCCACTCAGTCGCGAGTTGGACAGAAATGTGGCTAGGCGTTTTTCCTGCTGGTACCATCCGTGTCGAAGCCGATTTAATTGAGCGTTCCAAAGAGTTTTTGGTCGGGCTGGAGCCAGATGTGAGATTGTACCAAATTGAATGGTGTATTACTGTGTTATAAACCTAGACTTAAACTGACTCGGAATGCACGTTGTAATGGTATGATCATTCTGCCTCGTTCGCATACAGATATCTTTATAGAGGTGTTGTTTCAGGAGCCAGGGGGCTTACTAGACCGAATGCAAGAGAATGAGTCATGTCACTTGTGTGCAGAAGTGCTCTGAGTCGTGAGCGGTACTGCGTTGCAACTCAGATTAGTCCTTGAAACTCAACAAGAAATCAAAAGACAATTACCAGGGGGCACGTCTACCACTTTGGGATCCAAATACCACGAGCCTGACTAGGATTTAGTATGAGCAATAAATCTCAATTAGACAATACTTACTGTCCAGCTCCGGAAGGTTATCGGCCATAGTACTTCCATCGCCTAACCAATAGAACCTGTTCTTCACGTTCGCGTCTAAAGGCTCGTAGTTGTAATCCTCCCATCGGGGGTGACTTAGAGCATGCACAACTAATAGAGATGATCCAGGCCACAAGCCGACTACACGACCCTCTTCCTTGCCCATCTTGTACCATGATCTGCATTTCTGGCCGTACACGGTCTATAAGAAAACATTACTGAGCGTCAAGCGATCACGAGAGTTCGAAAGAAAACGTGCCTTAGGGAAGTAGCTCAGCAGATACTCATCGAAGTCATCAACAGCTTCTTTCTTGACTTCCATACTTTTCAGTCGCTCCCTCTGCATTTTCAACGTTGCTTGGATCGCGTATTCAACTTGACGTTCCATCGTGTATATTATACTCCCATGACCGAGACCAGAGTTAGGACCGCCTCCAATGAACCAGTTTGGAAAACCATCCACGGTCATGGCGAGATAAGTACGGGGACACAGATCGAATTTCTCATTTAACGTCACGCCGTTTCTGCCGATGACAGGGAAAGGGAGCTTGAAGGACAAGTCGCGACCTATTATCAAAATGAGTGAATTGTGAGCCCTGTGAATAAATACATACTTGCCAGTGGCACAAATAATCACGTCCAGTTCCCTATGCTTACCATCAACTGTCTCAATCCCCTTAGGAGTGACTCTTTTGATGATATCCGGTACAAAGTCAACCTGCAGTGAACGAAACATAGAAGCACCATATCAGGACAGCCCGTATGGAAAGAGTTGTTAAAATATACATTATCCTCGCACAAAGCCTCGAGATAACCAGGTCCTGGTGTCAATCGTTTACAGGAAATAGCGAAATCGGGCACGACTAGAAAGAAAGGTTGAGTATGCAAAATGAATGAAGAAAAAAAATCAATTACTGTGATCAACGATCCAAGGCTTCTTTGCAAGTCGTTTAATCATATCCTTCTTAAACGCTTCTTGAGCTTGTTCGACTATAGGGCTATCGATGAGGGTTACGGCATATGCGGCCTAAGTAGATCATAATTGTCTCGTTTCAGAATGATGAATCGTACACTTAAGAGAGAAAGACTCACATGCGCGTCTCTTTCAAGATGTCGCCGATATTGATTGTAGTATACCGGATCCTGGAATTTTTTCTTGTCTTCATCCGTATACTTATCTTTTAGCGTGTTAGAGTCCGATTGCTGGTATGCGATATATAAGTAAACCTACAATTTGAGGCAGTCTCGTCTTTGGACAATTCATTCAAACACTCTTGTGCCAAAGTCGCCGATATCCAGGTCTTGCTTCTCACAAAATTTGTCAAATGAGCCACCTTTGGCTGCAAAGCGGTCACTATCTGTATCGCCGATGAGCCCTGCAAAACTTTGATTCAGATAAAGTCAAAATAAAATGTAAAAGAGGTGCACTTACAATTCCAATAACTCCGATCTTCTTGTTCTTCCAGCTACCGATAGTATCTTCCCATTTTGCAGTTGGACTTAAATCTCCTTCCCCAGTTTCCCATTGTGCGCTGTGCACCACTTTCCCTTGAAAATTATCCAACCCATCAATCTCAGGCCAATCCCACCTATTCAAAAGCCCTATTCCCGTAAATAGCACGTCGGCGGTATCTACGAATTCTTCACAAGGTGACACTTCATCCCGCTGCGGCGTTGGAGCAACCCCAGAGTTGGAAGACTGCTTCTGGATTTTTAGATGCCATTTCCCTGATTCTTCGTGATACTCGGCGTGTAAGAGTTTATGTTGAAACTTGATGTACTGCAACAACTTGTATTTCTCAGCAACGCCCTGGAGGTAATCACGTATTTCTGATCCAGGAGAGTAGAACGAGGACCAGTTGGGCTACATAATGAGAGGTGCTCATCAAAAAATGAATAATTGGAGAAATATAGACTGGTATGGACGTACATTATGCTCGTATGACAATTGATACTGTTATGGATTAGAGGACAGTTTTAAAGAAGCAAACAAAATCGAGTGCTACTCACACAATGGGCAGCTACGTCGCAAGCAACACCCTAATGAACGCAAATGAGCTTCATTAACAGAAATTCAACTGATCAGTACTTGAATAGTACATACTGGATACCTGTTTGCAAACCATACTCCTCCAACGCCAGCATTGGCTTCGTAAATCACAAGCTCGAGATTGGGAATTTTTTGTAAGAACCTAGTAAGTGAGAATAGATTCAGAGAGTAAGTCCAAGCTTAATGAAAGGATCAAGTAACCTTATTCCTGCAGTAATACCTATGTGCAAGGTAAACCGATCAGTCTTTGAGAAGTTTCAAAGGAAACAAATACGCGCCACAAAACCCTGTACCAATCACAACCACTTTCATACGACGTGGCTCATCACTGTAGAAATTGCCAAGGGTAAATCTTGAGTTACCGGGACCGCTATCCTTTCTGATGTCTGGTGTGGTCATTTGAGTGGAAGAGTAATAAAAAGGACCAGATGTAGGTAGGTTCAGGATGATGTTGGTATTTGTGCGAGTGTCTGATTTATAGGCAAGCAGAGGGCCTATTTACTAAAGAGGCCGGCTGTTTTGAAAACTCCATATCTACCCCAGATGGTAGTACTTAGTTGTGCATTGGGATGCTTCTTGGACTCGGCATGAGACAAGTGCGGATAATATACTATTTATCCTGGCACCTTTTACTATATCTTCACAACGAAGGAATTGATTTGCACCAGAGTCGCAGCTGGACGAGAAAATGACAAATGTCAACGCTACCTGTTCTTCTGCATGGACTAGTGTGAACCAGTGTGTTACGTCGAACGGGATGATTTATATCGGAATTGAACTGAGGGTGATGCATTCGTATTCTAAGGAAGAAGAGTGTACGGAAGAAGCTCCGCAATTGAGCCTTAAGCTGGTTGGATGCGGTAGGGTCAGTGTTCAGTATTCTTGATCAAGGCTTCAATATTCAATCCCCAATTGCAAGGTGTGTTCTAAATATTAAATAATTACAGCATTTTTCATGTACGGATTTCTTTGAAACTTTCGATGAGGACCTCAAGCTCAAAGCTCATAATCTTGCACGGCTAACAAGCGGCTCTGTTCCGGAGCGAGTTCCGACCTTTCTCAGCCTACGTCAACTGTATGTGAGGGCGCTCTGGATACTGTCTAGATACGCACGTAACGATGACTAGACTTTACAATAATGATAATAATCTGACGATAAAAGGGTCTTACTCCAGAGAGGAGTCAGAGGACATTGGGCATGGATTCAATCGAGGTTGGGTGGCCGACCCATTTGGGCAGGATGGGGGTCGTAAGGCTCCAATATGTCAAATGCCTAGGACACTGGAACTTTGGAAATCTGGAACTCACTCGGGTACGTCTACATTTCGTTTATACTCAGGTCTCGGCAGGTGCACTTGAGGTGCTGGCACTCGGTCTGAAGTGTAAGCCGACTTGTCAGTCGCGGACGTCATCTTACGGATTGGATGGTACTGTGCTTTCTTGATTATATCGTCTGTTTTCTCGTTTCTGTCGCTCGAGATAGTATTCGTTGATATATGATTTTTCGTTCCAAAGTGATCAAAACATCTCATTACTTCAAACGGTCCTAGGAGATTTTGACAAGTCTCCCAAATGCTGTAACTAACCTCACCGGAACAACAGAATGGAACGGAATGAAATCAAAATTCGAATCCTCCTTTGATGAATTACATCGGATACACACATACAGCTAGAACGCCCAGATCCTCATAGCTGGATCTTGGACAAAAGGTTGTCGTTTTTGCTTCCTGTATCTGCATCCAAGTCCAATATAGTTTCCCTCTCCACTATCTTCATCATCGTCCAATTCTCCTTCCGAGTCTCCCTCATCATCTTCATCAAAGTGTCTTGAGCCGGAGACAGCCAGTAAAGCAGACGTCATGTAATTGAACGACACAGAACTTATTGAGTCCTTTGCAGCAGACCATTTCAGCACCGGTGCGATTCCGAGATTATTGTCGTCATGAACTGAAGTAGACGAGGTATCGAAAATAGAGATCACCCCATCCTATGAATCACGAGAGTCCTGGTCAGAGAGCACAGCTAAAACTGCACGCGGGGAAAGGAAGGGAAAGAGACCAAATAAACGAAAAAAACCCACCTGTCCACCGGTTCCTAACCAACTTCCACCAATGTCCACATCAAAGCTTATCCTCTGATTCGTCAACTCCGGTTGTGACCCTTCCTTCTGGCTCGCCGACGTCTCAGTCATCTTGTAGTTATCCCTCTCGTGTTCCGCATCTCCCATTTGTTGACTGCCTTTCGTATCGTCAAGTTCTTGACTTAGAGTCAAATCTAGGGTAGAAGGAAGAGCGGGATCAAATATCCCTAATGGCTCCGAGCCTGTCGCTCTCAAGTCCCAAGAGTAAATTTTTCTTCTACGTCGGAAGGAAGCATAGAGGATGTGAGGTTGTATAGGATTGAAACGAATCTACCAAAAATAAAATAAGCGCGTTAACTCAATCTAGACTTCCTAACCGGAGCGCAAGACAGGGAAGCGCCAAAAACCACAACTGAAAAAAAGGAATTAAAGGGGAATGATGGTAAACGGCATGAATTACGGGCGAAACTCTAGAGTTCTTTCGCGTTGGCACATAAGTAAGATACCGATGGGACTTGGATGGTTCGGCCCGGGTGTGATTCGTGGAGAAGATTGCAAACTCTCCAGAAGAGATGAAGCAAGCTACGCGTATATGAAAGCAAAAATACGAAAAACCGACCTGAGTGACTCCTGCACCACCTTCAGGACCACTATCGATGAACATGACAGGTACTTCTCCCTGTGATTCGCTGAATAAGGCAATATTACCAGGTCTTGGTGTTAATGAGCCAGCAGCGAATAGGTCGGTTTCATAGGACGGTGAAAAAGCAAGTGCGGATATTATACCTAAAAACGGAAGACTTGTAAGCTCGATGAAATATAGAGAGGAACGGGGAGGTTAGGCTGAGCGAGATCGAAATGAATTAATAAAGCACCTTTTAAACCGTCTCTACTCTTCTTGCTTGGTGTAGTAGCCAGCCTCGTGCCTTCACCTGGTTGCCCAACCTCGAATACTTCGATTGCGTCCTCAAAACCACAGTATAATCTACGAGACGAAAGGCATTATTAGTTCACCTTTTGGAACAAAATTGAACCAAAAAAGCGAAATAGTAAGTGAAGTAAGGGTAGAGGAATGTTTGGAAAGGAGCAAGGGACCGGAACCGAGAACTAAAGACCCTTACTTCTGTCCAGCCAGATTGAAAGCCATACTATGCGGTGCTATGAAACGTTCACGGTGATCTATGATCGGGTAAGAAGCTCTGAGCTATTTACACCATATGTACAGATGACCGTTTCTCAGCTACAATGAAAGACAGACAAATTCGGTTCAATCAGCACTCACTCTCCCGTCCTGTGCGTCCAACAACTTGACCGGACAGTCCCTCACGGAAGCGACAAAACAAAATGATGCAGCGTCTCGAGGTGTAGCGGTGGGATACCAAGCAAAATCAACAATCGGGGCTGGTTGAGTGAATGTACGAGTTGGAGGTGGAGTGTCTGGAAGGATGTAAGACTTCAAATGTCCGACACATTTAGACGAGCAAAGTCGAAGCAGATCAGACCTGATATTGAGGCATAAAACTTCTTCCTGCCCTTTTTCATTCAGCCCAAATGAAGAAAAGTAAATAGAGTACAGTAACGCACGTAGTCATGAGCTGGAAGGATCTATTCTCGCATTGTCCAAGAAACATGGAGCCATCGGGGCACCTAGTAAGATAGTCACAGAACCATCAACATCCGAGTCAATTCTGAGTAGGATAAAGCCAAGAAAAAAGTAACAAGTGTATGAGCCACGTCTCTTCAAGGGTTCCTTGACCGAAGAAAAAAAGAACAAGGATGAATACCATTTCGCAAGCCTCATAAAATTTCGTTCAAATTCCAGGTCCCTCGGTAACATGAGAGTTTCTTCGAGATGTGGTGGTCTGTATACATCATATTTTGGAAGATTCCACGTCCCTGGCCATTCGCTCGCAGCTTCGACGTTTTCTGGCATCAACGCTGGGATGAGTTACAATACGATTTTTCAAACCCCGCTCAAACGTGACGAGTCTTGTCACGTTTCTCCGAGTGCCTCTCATCTCGCAATTATTATCAATAGCACAAATTTCCTACATTCTCGACCTGTTCACGGCCCTACAGTTAACGTTAATAACATACTTTACGGCGTCCTTTTGAAATGTAAAATAGATTACGCTCCTAATTTGTACTCGTTTCCTGATTCAACCATACTCGATTTCCAGATGAAGAGATGTGGGCCATCGCTTCGCGTGGCAAGTACGAGGCCCGGTATTCTATTTATTTCTAAATGGGGTAAGTACGTGGGAACCTCTGTGGTCAAGTTTAGTAAGGACGAGACCCTTACGGGCCTCGTAATGAACGATACTCTTGTACAGCTTGGTCTTATGAATAACAGCAAACGTTCTCGAGATATCGTGTATTGAAGGAAGGATTTTGTGAAATATCAAGTCGCAGGACATTTGGTAAAAGCGTTAAAGAACTATGATATTGCTGGCGCCCTTCTGATCCCAAAGGACCTTAGAGGTTATAAAGCACCGGGAAGAATAGGGGTTCATGATCAGTGCATCCTTTTATGTAGCTAAAGTGGTAACACACCCTACTGCTACCCAAGAGATGGTCCCGAGAATCTTCCATGTAAATTGAAGTAATCGATTCTCGAACGATCAGAGTCTGAAGCTCGGCAGGATTTTAATCCCAAAATAAAGGGATGATAACCT
Source organism: Dendrothele bispora CBS 962.96 (assembly GCA_004369135.1). NCBI lineage: Eukaryota > Fungi > Basidiomycota > Agaricomycetes > Agaricales > Dendrothele > Dendrothele bispora. Next base: position 45,895 of record ML179717.1, read on the forward strand.
TGGAGTGACCACGACGGTGGAAAAGATCCAATCAAAATAAGCAGCGCAGAGAAAGACTAGGTCTTTAAAGGACGTGAGCATGAATAGCTTGAGCCAAGTTCGATTGATGAGCGTTGAGGAGGTCATAAAGTGGATGCGGCCCGAGGAGTTGGTAAAGGGGAGGTGCTAGGCTTGTTCGATAGAGGATTTCGGGAGGTAGTTTGGGTTCAAGATTGGAAGTATGTTGATTAGGAAGGAATTTCTTTTTTATCTGAAGAGGGCCGAACGAAGGGTATCGGTACCGGATTGTTTAGGATAATTGATACGGCCTGAAGGTTTTTATACCGTTCAAGTTCATGGATATCCTTGGATATCACCCTGATTCAGACCATGACCGCTCCAGTATGGGCTATTGACATGGCAGAATGCCCAACTCTCAAGCTGATTGGCTAGTATGCGATGCTTGTGGGCGTCATCAATGATTGGCAACTACAAAAAGGATTATTCTATCCAGCAACCCCTATGACGCTACCAACCCCAGCATCAACCGGGTTGCTTATTTAGCAACCCCCAAACTTTCTCGCCGTCAGGCCGGCCTCGTGGTCGGCGACGCCGAGTGTTTATCACCAAATGGTGTCACTTCCGCTCCATGATATTGTCTCCCGCCGTTTTTTATCCTTAGTTTTACCAGCTCGGCATCGTTCTCATTCATGAGATGTGATTAAATCTCACAGGAAAGTTTCATCTCACCTATTGCGAGGCCAGTCGTACAGACATGGCAATGTACGCAAATCTTATAGCGCTTTTTTCCTGAGTGTTTGTATGAAACTGAGAAAGACTTAGGAGGCTTTGCAGCTGGCAGATTTAAGAATTGATTAATCTCATCGTGAACTCGGTAAATTAACCCTATGATTTTAGAACAGAGGTGCCAGCATTGACAATGAAATATAAGTACTACTATCTGAGATCTATGTATGCAATTTTTGGGAATCAGATGAATTTATCAGTGCTCAGGTTCAACGTTCAACTCTTGATAAATGTTGTTTTCTCTAGTGTGTTGACAAATACCGAAAACAATGCAACTTTCAAATTGTAAGTACTTACCTTCCATTCCTTCTGGGAGTTGAGTACGTTGAGTGATTGGTAGAGTAGAAATATAGAGGACTTTTGGCCTACTCGAAGTCTCAAATGTCACGGTACAGTATACTCAATTACATGCTCTTTTTGATATTCAAGTTCTATTAAGCTAAGTAAAGACACATTATTAAGAGTAGTACATCCATGGACTATTTTTTGTGAGGCAAATACAATCCCATGCCAGATAATATTTAGACAACTAGGAATTTCTCGGTGCTTGCCGATCTCTGATCAAGCCAGTGAAAAACCTATATGGCCAAATCTGGTGAAAACGGTAGTCTCCCGTAGGCAGACTGTCGAATACATGACGATCCCATATGAAAACGGGGCGGAAATTCTCATGCTCCGCTTGGATATGGCGCAGGCCTCTCAGAGATTTTGCTATTTGATTCGATTTCTTTCTCACTTTCCTTGTCTCGTTGCTATAGTCAATTTGAAACACTGTGACTATTTTCGAGCCTCAAATGGCTGAAATGTTGAATCACACTGATATCAACTAACAGGGTAACTATCATATGAAGTGAGTATGATTTCTTACATGTCTCTGGTCCAACCTCCTCACATTTGGTTGCAACATTTTTCACTACATCATTCAACTTATTGACATGGCTGCCTTTGTGTGCTAGGTCTTTCCGTAGAGATATATTCCCAACATTTCATCATCTCGCTATTGGGCTTTTGTTTCAGCATCCTAGCGTCCTTGGTGTATACCTTGGGTTACCCGCCCTTCGTCTACCCTTTCCTATTTTTCGTGGTTCTGCCTAACAAATAGCTTATTTGCCTTGAAAGAGATGATGAATTGGAGTTCTGGTACGTTACCATCTACATTGAAATTCGTTCTATACATCACGGACTCAAATGGGTGAGCAAAAGTAATGCAATATGTGGTGTGTACTCATTGAACCGCATCTGCACCGCGAAAAATTCGAAATGTTAAAGGGTCTGCTGAATTAAAAGCAATTGAGTACACTCTTTATCATTCGGGATTTTTTGCGTTGCGGATGCGGTCTATTCACAGATTTCGCCACATATTCCAGGTCAATCATAATATTCATTTAATTCTCATATCACGACGTATGTATAGTGTTACTTTATTAAAAAAAGTCAAGTACTACTCACAAGAAATTGATGAAACCGTGCTGTGCCCTCTACTGACAATAAGCCAAGCCTACAAAAAAGCGAGTCGACCATCAACACGGTCATTGCAACAACATTGATTGCATATATACCTTTATCCTATCTGGCTATCTTGACTATCTGGATGTCATGTATTAGTATTTGCCTCTATGCACGTTGTGGGTGAATATATGCATCAAAAAAGGAAGGTATGACGAGAGTAAGACCATACGTTTCCATACCGGCCTATAAGAGAAAAGAAATAAATAACCTCCGAAAAAAACGAGCGGTATAGTAATACGCCGAAAACGGGATTCTCAAAAATATAACGATATTGCCCGTTGAGCAGTCCACGCCAGAATCGATGTAATTGTTACCCTCCGGATAGGGGATACCAGGGCTCGGCGGAAGTGTGGAATTTACCACCGACCGTGTGACAAATATATTTCAGAATAATTTCGTTCTTTCTTGAAATGATTGACCTGCATGAACTTACACCTTAAGGTCCCTTAAGTCTTATGGACAGAAAAAAAAAGCAAAAGAGATGAATTATGGAGGATCAAGAGAAAGAGCAGCATTGCGTCATCTGGTAGACAATCGGCGTCGCCGACCACGAGGCCGGCCTGACGGCGAGAAAGTTTGGGGGTTGCCAAATAAGCAACCCGGTTGATGCTGGGGTTGATTGTGTCATAGGGGTTGCTGTATAGAATAATCCCTACAAAAAGAGGTCAGACGGCATACGCATGATGATGCTTATTCTTTTTCCAATATCATTTCTATGAAGTTGGGTCGGACCTTCAAGTTGTAAGAGACAGCTCTACAATATGTATTGACGTGAGGAGTTTCTTGACGGATCTATCAGAAGTTTGGATATATAAAATCTATCAACACGCCTAGGTTGAGAAGCAACCTTATAATTAAGTTGGAGATTTGAAAGACCGCCAAGATCTCGGGGATACTTGATACTGAAGTAGTGATCGATGGGAACCCACGGTCTAGTTTTTCCTAAAAAAGATTTGGACGTCTGAGAGCACTGTCAGAGAAAAACGGAGGTGTGCCTAAACGATTTACAGTGGTTCAGTGCAAGGCAAGAGAGTATCAAGGAGTGAGAAGACCTCCTGAGGTAGTACGAAATACAGAACGCATCCGCATTTCAAGAAATGATATTTGTATCTTAGAGGAGAATTAAAAAACCCCTCGAATAAGGTTTTCAATTCAAGCCACTGGCACGCACTAAGCTGTTAGACATAACTGACGATGGTGAGCTCTCTAGATGAGTAAAGCCGTTGTAGAACAGTCCGGCGGCATTGTTTCAATGTTTGACAAATGCCATTGTTGAACGTCTTTGATGCCACCACAAAACACCTCGACCGACGTCCGGGCCTACTTCACGCCTCTCAGACACCTCAGTCAGCATGAAGAGGGAGTAAAGAGATCTAGAGTCATAGATATGGCGCATAAAAAATACAAGGTGGTTAAAAAGGGATTCCTTGAAACAGTTTGCTTTCCCACTATATTCGCGGCACCTTTTAAATCCAGAACCTCTACCACAAAATTTTCCTTGCTCCTTGCTCCTTGCTCCTTGTTCCAAACCCATCCCTGCGTTAAATCCACCAGCATCTAGCTATTCCACCTTTCCTTCTATCGAAACGACCTACTACTCGCTCTGAAAGCATGAAGCACACCACCGCTATCCCCACTGTGACCCAGAACAACTCATCGCCCTCCGTCACGCGTCCACACAACGCGACAGCGTCGAACAACATCCCGGGAGACCATCCTTCTATCGACAGTAGGCTGAACACGAGCTCTCGCGCGCAGAGACACGGGAGTCCAAGCACCACGGGAACAATGGAGCACCCCATCCTCGAGTCCAACATCCAAACAACAGAGACCAGGACGACAGCAGAACGTCAGCGAGCATCCCAGGTACGTCTAGTCAGTTTCGATTTCTTGGACCGATCCACAAAAGACTGACAAAAGAGCCTAAAAAACACGTCAACTCCCAACTCAATTAACGCCACCACAACTTTTGACTGGTCTGACCACAACAACTATAAGAGCTCGGAAGGTGGCAGACGAACCGGGTTGTCTTTCTCACATGCCACCGGTACGCAGACAAGATTGCGAATCTTGGAAGGTCCAACGGAGGCTAGACATGCCATTGGTAGCCATCCCACTAGGACGCCCACAGAATATAATGCCACTAGAGGAGGTCGGCGTGAAGGTTCGTGGTAGCTTGCTGATGTCTTGTTGTGTCTTTGGTTTGGCTGTCCTAATTTTTCCTTCAACCTAGAAAAAGCCAATAGCTTCGCTATTACCATTCCTGGTACAGCCATGTCTCCATCCTACTCCCCGCCCTTGCCGTCTCCCCGTAATGACGTAGCAGTCGGGGACAAAAGAAAGGCAGAGCATAAGAGAGACGGTGTCCCCAGCAAAGGACGAAAAATGTTGTTTGATGACAACGACGGGAAAGACGGCGAGATGGTTTACGAGGCGTCCTTCGTACAGTCGTTCCAGAAAAGAATGGATAAGAAGCAAGCGGAAGAAAGGAGGACTGCAGCAAGCTTGAATCGGACAGTAAGAGTTGTCATTTGTCTCTACAGGAACTGATACATTTGGCTAACGACATGCTTGACCATGTAAGGCGCAAAATGCATTCGAACGCTCTCCTCCTGTCCAAACAGTCTCAGATGTCAGTATGAACCAACACCCCTTCACGTCCTCAAGGTCTACCACCTCTATGCTGTCTATGCTGTCTCTTCCTCCCGTAGCAGGTGTCCCCATCCCCGTCTCCTTCAGAAACCAAGGACCAGTTGTCATCCCTGTAACTGAGGAAATCTGCGCGTATTGCACACATAACATGCATACCAGCGCATCGAGGGACAGTGACCCACGAAACTATCCGTTTCCTCCCCATCCACCCTCGCTTCCTCATCCTCCACTCAACCCATCCGCAGTCGTCCCAGCTTCACCAGCGACGACATCAACGATAACATGCACATGTCGTCAATGTGTGACTAGAAGGATGTCCTCCTCTCAACGGCAGTGCGGACATTATGGATATGGGAGTAACTGTACAGTCACACGCGCAGTGGATGACTGCCAAGACCACGACGGAGCTGATCTACCCAATTGGTCGACCCCGAGGTCAGTCTTGAGGAGTGGAAGAGTAAAACAAAAGGAGGCGTCGACAGTGATATCTCCGGACAACGAGAAAGGCCAGAGACGCTCCGATAGTCATCCGTCGTCGTCGCAGGTGCAGATGTTCCAAAAACTAGCAGCGACTACGATGTCTGCACCTTCATCATCACTACCACCATCCCTGACTTCCTCGACATCGACTTGTCCTCTCGACTGCCTCCAGTGCGATACAGGAGAGGGATACAGTCATTCGGAGACATGTTCCCTTCAACCTCTTCCTCCTTCCTCGACCCAGTCCTCCGAACAGACCGAAAAAATACGTCCAAGGATCCCGATATCTATGCTCGTTCATCCTGACCCGAGTCCAGAGACAATGACAATGACAGAGAGGAACCAAAACCGTATGGGAAGAAGTGATAGCGATGACCACAAGGAAAACGACGACGAGGCGATGGATATATGCCATTCTTCTCCCTTGGGCTCGACAATAACAACAACATCACCATGCTCTTCTCAGGATGTCGAAATGATGCCTGTTTACGAACCATTGATGTCTTTGGCGGTAGCGGCGACGGCTATTGTCGAGGGGCGGTTAGAGGGTGAAAATCGTGGTGAAAGAAGTCGGACAACGCTGCGGTCAATTGCAGGACCCATCACTTCGCAGTCGCGCAGTTCTCAAGAGCAGTCCACGCAGTCGTATCCAGGTCTAGGGAATGATGACGTGGACATGTCTGTTGAAGTTGAGGATGAGGAGACACTACAAACGAAAGAAGTTCTCAGTCGGTTGAGTGCGGGTGATGTTAGCGCTAGACGTACCTTCTCCAACATACCCAATCCTCCGTGGAGGCAAAATGGAAGTACTCCTCCGAGCGTTGGAAGTAGACGATCTGCGCAGTCATGTGAGGTCGGGGTTGGACCTTCAGAGGGTGTTGATGCTACTCCGTCAGTAGGGCATCGATTTAGACGGCGCAACGCGCAAGTGGACGCTCGAAATCTTCCTCTGTTCAGAGGACGAGACACAGAGACCAGGACAAGGATGGGTAGAAGTGACAATGGTAGTGATAGCCGCGGTGTGGGACATGACGAGACCAGCGGCAACGACGACAGTGTTGCTCATGATCACTGTCGCTCCAACACTCCACCACGTACCATCGTCCTCGAAGAAACCGACAGAATCTGGAACCCCTTCCCTGACGGACTCCCTCCCAGGCGTCGTTTCCTAAAACACCTCCGCACATACATAAACGAGGCTGATCTCCCCAGCAATAAAACAACGATAAAGATGCGTACTGATGCAGACTTACCCATCGACTTGGCAGTCATGCCAAGTTGGGTACAGTCCGCAACGATACCGTTGGATTTCAACGATCCAAGGGTAGCGGTGCGGACTGTGCCCCACTTGACATCACCATCAAGTCGATCGGTGATGTCCCCACCAGATCCACCACCTCCTCCTTCTCGATCAGCATCGGACCTCCCTCGACTACATCCCGAAACGGTCCCTAGCTTGTCTTCAGAGAACCCAGAGAAGTACTGCGGGTTCGAAGCCTATGTCCATGCTCTCGAAGATGAGTACAATAGGCAAGCAAGAGATGGTGGGACGCCTTGACGAAGGTGGGTGGGAATGGGACGACACTGGCCACCTTTTTTGAAGCTCGATTTAAAACTCAGTCGGACTGAGTTTTCTTTTTTTTTTGTTCCAAGAACATGTTGTCTTCCATATCCCGTCTTCTGTATCTTGTCTTACGCGTCTTGTCTTCCATATCTTATGTTCTAGTACTTGTATGCTGCGTTGATTAGTTGGACTGCAAATTTTATCAAGCGTCTCATTAGCCAAAACAGAATCGCAAAGAGAAGTACAGCACGTACGCAAGCCCATCTCAAAAGCATACTGGCCTGTCTTTTCCCAAAGTAGTATGAAAATGGATGAGTGAGAAGAGACGAGGATATGGTGGTCACTGGTAACCCGTAAAAGCGTGACCGGCGCTTAGCTGCAATACGTACTCGGGTACGTGCTCAACCAACTTTGAAACATCTGAACGTTCTGCTGTGTCTGTGCCACTACCACTACGTTCATAGCTAACCCTTGTGCTTCGTGCTTTCTTAGGACACTCAAGCCCAGACGCTGTCGCCAAAAGAGACGTAGCACGCTCACCTGCAGCATTGCCACAATCGTAACTCGAACTCCTCTACATCTTCCAGTTTGAACATTCGCCGATTCCAAGTTTTTTTTTTCGCTCATTGCCCAGTATCGACTGGACTGCGGGATCTGGTATTATGCCTAACGATGACGATGACTTTAAATCATTATTTGGAGAACTTCCTCAGCGGGTAGAAGAGCTATGGTACGAAGATGGAACATTAATAATTGAGGCAGGGGGCTTCGCATTCCGTGTCTACGCTGGAATTCTCTCAGCTAGGTCGTCTGTCTTCTGTGACATGATGTCTATTCCCCAACCAGAGAGCTCGGCCTCTCAGTCCTGTCCAACGGTCACTCTGCATGACTGTCCTCAAGATTTGACGCATTTCCTCAAAGCCATCATGGACTCTCAGTGCGTAACAAAAGTCTAAATCTCACCTATACCCCATTTTCTCTTTTTTTTTAATTTTTTTTCTTGGCTTCATCGTTATTAACAATCTGACAGATACTTCGAACCACCACCGCACAAGACAAATCTCTCTGTCATAACAGGCGTTCTCCGACTCAGCACCAAATACGACGTTCCCTACCTCCGAAAACGCGCTCTCATGCACTTGAATCGCTCGTATCCTTCCTCTTTGAAGGCTTGGGACAACCGTAACAAATCTCGAACCATCCCATCCATCACCAATCTCCCATTCATGCTCCTTTGTCTCGCCCGAGAGGTGGACGTACCTTGGATCATGCCTCAGCTCATGCATTGTATCAATACCAGGCCGATGACCCAGATTCTTGAAGGTATTCTTTGGGATGAAGTACAAATCAAGCTTTCTGAAGAACATAAGAAGCTACTCATCATTGGCCGGCTAGAACTCGCTCATCTACAAAACAGCCTCCTCTTGAACACGTTACACTTCGAGAACAACGGCTGTATGGATCCTAAAGAATGCTTTAAAGCACGATCACAGCTTCTTAAAGTTGGATTATCGATCAACGAGATCAATGCTTTGGATATATTCAGATATAAGCCGTTCAGACCTTATAAGGGGGATATGTGCGAGCGTTGTAGCACTGATTGGCAATCACGACTGGATTTCGCGAGAAAGGCGGTTTGGAAGCGGCTTCCCAATGTTTTTGGGTATTCAGGCTGGGCAGAACTAAATCAATTGCGAGCTTCAGCTTTAGAAATCACTGCCTGATAGGTAAGATACCTTGCTCAATGCTCAACTCGTTTAGAAGCTGATTCTGATTCAGGACACATCTGTCGTTGTTGTGCGTCATATGTTTGCTTTGCATGTTAAGAAATGTCCAAGTTATTCTGGATAGCAAGAATGAAAAGACCCTTACTGTAAATACTCCACGACAACCCAGATTCTGAGCCATGCTCACAAATGACAAGTACTTGTGTATCTATCAATCTTTGAAGATTCATACTACTATACATCATGATGTATATATGTCCTAAACTACGAACCCGTTATAAAATGTCCTCTGACTCTCGCCTATTTGAGCTCCTTCGTTGTCTAGCACGAACCCCAAAGCCGAGATCGATACATCATGAATGTTAAGTAATTGTCGAAATGATGCCTGCTTACGGACATTGATGTCTTTGGCGGTAACAGCAACCGCTATCATCGAGGGACAGTTAGCGGGTATAAATCGTGGTGAATCCAGGGAACGATGACGTTGATATGTCTGTTGAAGTTGAGGATGACTTGAAGACACTACGGACAAAAGAGGTCCTCAGTCAAATGAGTGTAGGTGATGCTAGCGCTAGACGTACCTTCTCCAACATACCCAATCCTCCCGTCGAGGCAAAACGGAACTCTTTGGAGCGTTGAAAGTAGACAACCTGGGCAGCCATGTGAGGTCGGGGTTGGACCGCTCCTTCAGAGGATACGCAGCTCCATCGGTAGGTCATCGAGGATGAGTACAAATAGGCAAGCGAGGGATCATTGGGCGACTTGGCGAAACTTAGACTAGGCATAGGCACCTTTTTGAATCTCGATTTTGAAAACTCAGTCAGACTGAGTTATTCCAAGAACATGCTATCTTGTCTGCCGTAGCTTGTATTCTAGTACTTGTATGCTGCGTTGATTAGTTGGACTGCAAATTTTACCAAGCGTCTTATTAGCCAAAAAGAATCGTGAAGAGAGGTAGAGCACGTACGCAAGCCCATCCCAAAAGGCACACTGGTCTATCTTTCCTCCCAAAGTAGTATGAAAATGGAACGAGTGAGAAAAGATGAGTGTTACAAGCGTGATGGTGTCACTGGTACTCGTATCGTGACCGACACTTCTGCTTGGCGCGGCTGCTAGTCGTGCTACTACGTTCACAGCTAATCCTTGTGTTCCGTGCTTTCAGCCACTCTAGCCCAGACGCTGTTCCCACAAGAGACGTAGCACACTCATCTGCAGCATTTCCACAATCGTAACTCACTCTTCCGGCTTAAACATTCGTCGATTACATCGTCCAAGTTTTCTTCGCTCATTGCCAGCATCGACCGGACTGTGCGATTCGATACTATGCGTAACGACAGACGACTCGGACGTTAAGATTTTGGATGAAGAAGCTCCTGAGCTTCTTCAGCGGGTTGAAGAGCTATGGTTTGAAGATGGAACATTAATAATTGAGGCAAGGGGCTCTGCATTCCGTGTCTACGCTGGACTTCTCTCAGCTAGGTCGTCTGTCTTCCGTGACATGATGTCTATCCCCCAGCCAGCGAGCTCAGCCTCTCAGCCCTGTCCAACAGTCACTCTACACGACTCTCCTCAAGATTTGACGCATTTCCTCAAAGCCATCATGGACTCTCAGTGCGTAACTAAATCTAAATCTCACCTATACCCCATTTCCCCGTTTTTCTTTTTTTTTTGGCTTCATCATTATTAACAATCTGACAGGTACTTCGAACCACCACCGCATAAGACAAGTCTTTCTATCATAACAGGCGTTCTCCGACTCAGCACCAAATACGATGTCCCCTATCTCCGAAAACGCGCTCTCATGCACTTGGATTGCTCGTATCCTTCCTCTTTGAAAGCTTGGGACGCCCGCGTCCCGTCCGAACCATCCCACCTATCACTAACACCCCATTTCATGCTTCTTTGTCTCGCTCGAGAGGTGGATGTACCTTGGATCATGCCTCAGCTCATGTGTTGTGTTAGTACCAGACCAGTGACCAAAATTCTTGAAGGTATCCTTTGGGATGAAATACAAGTCAAACCTTCCGAACAAGATCAGAAGCTGCTCATCATTGGGCGGTCAGAACTCGCTCATTTACAAAACAGCCTCATTTTGAATACCTTGCGCTTCAACTTTTGTGCAGACCCGGAGGAATGTCTTGAAGCACGATCCCAACTTCTTGAGGCTGCATTGTCGATGAAAGAGATTAACCCTTTGTATTTATTTGACTACGAGCGACTCACTGCAGCTGGCAGACTCGGTTTCTAACGGGGAAATGTGCAAGTCTTGTAGCACTCATTGGCTCTCAAGACTGAGTTCTGCAAGAAGGGAGGTTTGGAAGAGGCTTCCTAGTGTTTTTGGGTATTCAGGCTGGGAGGAACTAGATCAATTGCGAACTTCAGATTTAGAAATCACTTCCCAGTAGGTAAGTGATACCTTGCTCAATGCTAAACTCATTTCGAAGCTGATTCTTATTCGGGACACATCCGTAGTTTGTTGCGTGTCGTATGTTTGCATATTAAGAATGTCCAAGTTAGTCTTGATAGCAACAACAAGACCATTACCATATGTACATACTCCACGACGTCTCGAATTTCGAGCCATGAACCATGCTCCTCTACTCACAAATACCAAGTCCTTCAAGTTGTGTATCTTTGAAGATTTGTACTACTACATATACATGTACATATATACATCCTGTACTACGAACCCGTTATAAAGCATCTGTCCAGCACAAGCCCCAAATCCGAAGCCATGCATCATGAACGTTGATTTCAAGTGCACATTATATATTACGCACCAGTCTTCCTCCGATTCCCAAATCAGTACGGCTCCGATTCATCCATCAAGTCGAATTCTGTATCACTTAATAAAAACTCAACTGATCACTTGGGCTTCCCAAACCTCTCGTCTTAATTAATCGATCGCTCCTCTTCCTCCTGCTAATGAAAACTCTACAAATCTGTATACCCTGAAACCCTAAAATGCCATTCCCTTCCCTCACGCCCTACGATAAACGACGTCACCATGCTCTTCCCAAGACGTCGTAACGATGCCTGCTTACAGACCATTGATGTCTTTGGCGGTAACGGCAACGGCTATTGTCGAGAGACAGTTAGCGGACGAAAATCGTGGAAGGAAGTTGGACAACGCCGAGGTCATTATAGGACCTGTCATTTCACAGTCGTACAGCTTCGAGAGTCCATGCGGTCATATCCAGGGGCGATACATTAATATGTATGTCTGTTGAAGTTGAGGATGATTCGGAATAGACGAAAGAGGTTCTCAGTCGAATGAAGGGCCATATGGGTGATGCTAGAGCTAGACGTACCTCCCCAACACACCCAATCCTCCCGTGGAGGCAAAACGGTACTGCTCTTCGGAGCGTTGAAAGTAGACAACCTGCGCAGTCGTGTGAGGTCGGGGTTGTACCTTCAGAGGATGCTGACGCAGCTCCATTGGTAGGTCATCGAGGATGAGTACAAATAGGCAAACAAGGGATGGTTGGACGCCTTGATGACACTGGGCACTGCACTTGTATCTCAGTCGGACTAAGTTTATTTTTTCAGATTGCAAGAAAATGCTATTTTCCGCGTCTTGTCTTCTAATTACTTGTATGCTGCGTTGATCAGTTGGACACTACCCAATCCTTCCGTAGAGGTAAAATGGAACTACCGTTTCGAGCGTTGAAAGTAGACAACCTACGCAGTCATGTAAGGTCGGAGTTGGACCTTCAGAGGATCCTGACGCAGCTCCATCGGTAGGTCATCGAGGGTGAGTACAATAGACAAGCGAGGGATGGTTGGACGCCTTGATGACACTGGGCACCTGTATCTCAGTCGGACTGAGTTTATTTTTTCGCTATCTTCCGCGTATTGTCTTCTAGTTACTTGTATGCTGCGTTGATTATAATATAATCAGTTGGACTGCATCTTATTAGCCAAAGGAGAATCGTGAAGAGATAAAGCAAATACGCAAGCCTATCCCGAAGGCACACCGGTCTATCTTTCCTCAAAGTAGTATGAAAATGGATGAGTGAGAAGAGACGAGATGGTGGTTACTGGTAAAGCTTAAAAGCGTGACCGACGTTCTGCTGTCACCACTACTAGTACGTTCACACTGCACAGCTAATCCTTGTGTTCCGTGCTTTCGACTCAGACCCAGAACGTGGTACACTCATCTGCAGCATTGCCATAATCGTAACTCGACATCTTCCGGCTTAAACATTCATCGATTCCAAGTTTTCTTCGCTCATTGCCCAGTATTGACCGGACTGCAGTGCGATTGATATTATGCGTGACTCGGACGACTCGGACGTTGAGATTGTGGACAAAGAAGCTCCTGAGCTTCTTCAGCGGGTTGAAGAGCTATGGTTTGAAGATGGAACATTAATAATTGAGGCAAGGGGC
>ML179718.1:0-42215 GCA_004369135.1 Dendrothele bispora CBS 962.96
CGGAAGGTAAGGTTTCGTCGGAAGACCAAATTACCGAGGGAAGACAGTAGATAGTTCTTTTGGGTAGTAGTGTTTAATGACAATAGTCAGAGAGGGTTTGAGTTGAAAAGGGACAAGGACTTTGGCACGAAACTAGGTCTGGACACTGGATAACTTCTTAACTGGTTACTAGGACTTGTTCTCAACTTAGTTCACTTGGGTCTATATGCTTTTAAAACTCTTTATATTCTCTCGGTTCCAACTCTTATCTTTTGGTAGGGAATAACCCTGAGCTATCTAAGAAACTAGACAGGTAATGTCCAGCGGGGAAGAAGCTAAGGTCTACTACGATAATCTACGGTTTATATACCCTAGAAAATATTAGATAAGATGGTACTGTATAGTTACAAGCCACACGAAAGAGCTCCGGAGGATGGGTACCATAGATAACCGTTCCGCCGGATGTACGTCGAAATCATGTGCAGTCGGAAATATGGCGTCCGCCGGAAATAAATCACTTGATCGGTAGGATAGGTAGGTAGTAGTTCTGGTGAATGGAGTATACAGGGGAGCTGTTGATACAGCGTTCCGCCTGTACAGAGTCTACCTTCGGACAGATGCTTCCCAGAGGTATATTCTTATAAGGTTACGACCCTCGGAAATGAGGATCGAAAGGAAAATATCGCTAAAATTACCGGCGGAATATTGCCAGGCGTATCAACGGTTTCTAGGGATCATTTTTGGTGAGAAAACCGATTTCTTGATTGATTCAGTCATATGTTTGACAGCTAGTGAGATATTCACAAATTACTGCTCAAAAGGGAGAAAGATGCACTTTTTTCCAGGGGGTCCAAATGAGGATTGAAAGTTCATGTAAGTAAGTTTCTAGGGATAACTTTGAATGAGGAGTCCGAATTTTTGATCAGTTTAGTGATGTCCCTAATGGTTAGTGAGATATCAATGAATTACTGCGCAAGGGGCAGAAAGATGTACTTTTTCCCAGGGAGTGCAAATGAAGATTGAATATTTAAGCGAGGGGGTTTCTGTGGGTAATTTTAGATGAGGGATCCAGATTCTGAATAATTTAATCATATCCCCTATGGTTAGTGAGATATCACCAAACTACTGGGTAAAAGGCAGAAAGATGTACTTTTTTTCCAGAGCGTGCAAATGAGGATTGACAATTTATGTACACAGATTTCTAGGGGTAATTTTGGATGAGGAACCTGAATCTTGATTAGTTTAGTGATATCTCTCATGGTTAGTGAGATATTGACAAATTACTGCTCGAAAGGCAGGAAAGATGTACTTTTTTCCCAGGGGGTGCAAATAAGGATTGAACATTTATGTAATCAGATTTCTAGGGGTAATTTTGAATAGAGAATGTGAATCTTTGATTAGTTTAGTCATATCTTTCATGGTAAGTGAGATAGTCACAAATTTCTGCTCAAAAGGCAGAAAGATGCACCTTTTCCCCAGGGGTGCAAATATTGAAAATGTATCTAAACAGATTTCTAGTGAACCCAAATTTTCAGTGGGTCCAATGAGTCACTAACCAGTCATCTTTTAGCCAAATTTTCATACATGAATGTTTGAAAGTACCCGAAAGTACATACCGGTGGGGTACCAACACACCAATATGTACATACCAGTGGTGTGTTGCCACTGTTGAAAATAAAAAAAAACATTCACTAGTGTCCACTGGATAAAGAGAATGTCTTATCCTTTGGGAGAGCTATCTCCTAATGTCTCTTGGTGATATGCCAGAAAATGGTGGAGATTGAAAAAGTAAGAAGATTCAAGGTTATATACTCCCGTTACCTACATTCCGAGTGTTCCCAGCGACGTTCCCGCCCACTTGATCGAGTCTATAACCCAAAAACCCTTCATCGTCGTCGTCGTCGTACTGCTCATCTTCATCAGGATAATAATACTCATGGTCCGAATTTGAACTATCGTCATTATAACCCCTACCTCCTCCTCCTCCACCACCTCCATCTCCACCACCACCACCACCACGACTACCACCATTCTGATCCCAACTCGAATTACTTCCGGATCCGGATCCATAATCCCCACTGGGATACTTCCTCCTTATACCACCTCTTCTACGGACACTAGCGGTGTCTGAAGGAGCTAGATTTATCGAGTTGGTGTCGTCACGATCGCCGGGGTTTTGGGAGTTGGAGTTATCGTACTTGCCCATAGACCGGGGGTCATGCGACCGCGAAGAAGCGGGAGGAGGCGATTGAGAAGAATTTGGTGAGGAAGAATTAGGGAAACGGGGTGAGCTTCCAGGGGCTTTGGTCGGGGAGGAATCGGTGTACGACATGGTTTTTCGAGGTGTGATTAGTGGGTTGAGTATTTAAGTGTCGAGCGAGTGGTTTAGAATATATAGAGTAAAAACGTAGTCGGTTCGAGTTTGAGCTTCGAAAGAGGTTTATTCAGTTAAGAGGCCGTGATAAGTTGTCGTGGTTGTCTTGGTCGTAGTAGTCGATTATAGATGAGGAGGAGCGGGCATCGAATAATATCCAGCTTTTTATGGTGGGGAGGTGGGGAGTAAGTATAAAAAGTGGATATAGTGACGTCGATTCTGAGCTCGGGAAAGAAGAGGTTGAGTACAAATGAGAGGCTCGAAGGGGTAAAATAGCATCATTTGTTAATAATATGATAGAATACCCAATACTTATTGTCTCCACTTGAGTATTGAAGAGCAACGTTAGACTCCACTTCGAGTCGTGACCGGACTGTCCCGATTAGGGTCTCAGTCTGAATGAGTACGCTGTTCAAGTCGTTGATAGGAAAGATTCTTGAGCGTTGTATCTACAGTAACTGTAATGAGGCTTTGTTTTTAACTCAGAAAACGGTAAGACAGGATTTTACTATTGATACAATGGATTTCATTTCGTTTGGAGTCCGTGTAAAGACATAACTAACGGAATAAGAAGTGATGGTAAGGTATAATGACAAGAAAAAGGTAATATTGTGTTGAGTAGGATCTAGGATCCGAATCATGGGAACACGCAGTCTGATGAGCATATAATCTTCATTTTTCACCTCCCGAACAAGACGTTTATCGACTGTAATAAGTGACTCGAATTAGAACCATTCTTTCCAAGAACGAAAAGAAAAAAAGAAATCCACTCACAGCAACGAAAGCGTCAAATCACCATGAACTCTAGCCTTCAACTCTACAGCGACGTCCAAGTTCAAATCCAACCTCAACTTCAACGGCTTGTCTCCCATATCATCATCTCCGTCCTCATCGCCACCACCACCAGCTACCGCACCAGCGGTCTTCCCGGCCGTGTCTACAGCACCTTTACCGGTTCTAGCCACCTGCCCGACTTGATTCGTCGTATCGTCAAGTTCACCTATATCTGGTAAACCTCCGTTGTTTCTCCTCTGACCTCGGCGTCTAGGACCACGTTGTTGTTGTTGTTGAGGCGGACCACGGGAAGGTCCAACATCAGAATCGTCCTCTGCGCTTGCCGAAAGACTACGTGCATTTCGGCTACGGCTACGGCCTCGAGTACGACTGCGGCTCCCTCGACGGGATTGGGAGGGCTGTTGCTCGACTTGAGCAGGTGGAGGACCACTGGAGGGAGAACGGGATTGGGCGGGGCTTGCTGGGCCTTTACTATCGGACATGGTTTAGTTTTGTTTTTTTGTGCTCTCTCTTCTAGAGATTAGATGGTCAAGGAATTTCCCCTAAAGAGGTATACGCGACTGCAGGACAAAGGGGGGGTTTTCCGGAATCCGTAGGAGGTAGGGATTTAAGTAAAGCCAGTTTGACTTTGAATTGAGTCGCTGGAGCCAAGAAGTGTCGTAGTGAATGACGTGCGTTATGAGTTCATCCAATACAGCTGTCAGTTGTGCATCAGTCATCTATACCTATATATACGGCACCTCTCTCCTCTTTTTACCAAGTCTTTCGACGATTTCTCCCGAAAACCATCGAGTGGCTGTAAATTCGCTGCAGAAATGAAGCAATATTCAAATAGGAGAGCGGAAGTAAAAAATATGGACCCATGGGATCAATTCAATAAAACGTGGGAATTTACAGGCTCTTTCGAATCAAGCACGTGAACATGACGTCGAGAAATGGTTCTCCCACCAAACCATCACGGTCTCGGCCTTGCAACTTATGTACTTTGTTGCTATGCTAGCTGCACTCTGTACCAGACGGCCCGATGCCAGGACAAAGCTTGGGGCCCTGGGGGCCAATACTTTCAAGTTTTCCTCAACGTATACCAGTCAAAACTTACATATCCTACAAAAAAACAAGTGTGCTAACTAGCTTTCGCCACCGTCCCGAAAACTACCACTGCAGAGGTGGCCAAGAATCTTCCGCTGGAATAGGAAACCATTGCAACGTCGGGCCGTCATTACTTCAGTGCGCCACTGATTCAGGAACGACATCATTCAATTCTTTCTTTTTTCGTCCTAACATAACTAGACATCTCCATGCGCTCCCAAATTCCTAATCTGCCCAGAATGGATGGGTTATGTACGTACGTATGTACCACAACATGTAAAGTGCGTATCATTTCTAACATCAACCATGATATCACATTGGTGTAACCCCTCTCCAGACCCTTCCTTTCTCCAATCCCGCGGGACCCATGCTGCGCGCGCTTTGCAATCTCCAATGAATGTTGATGCATTCCAAAGTGGGCAAAAGGTGACGACAAAAAGATTCGGATTTATCCTTCTATGACTCTATGCGTCTATGTGTGTATCTAGACCTCTGTGGACCCCTCCCTTGTCCCACCCGGACCTTGAACTTTTGATCACATCTGAAATCTGTCCCAAATCAAACCAATTCTCAAGAGGTTTAAATAAGCTCCTGCCCCCTCTCCCTTCTTACTCTCACTTCACCTACTCGTTCATAACTAAACCTCAACCAAAAAAGCACTACTTTCTAAAAAAAAGAGATGACCGACGTCCACCCTCCCCCACCTCCTCGTGCAACTTCTGACAACATCGATCTCGGTGGCACTAACCTCGGTCACAACACCAGCGGCGGCGGCGGGGACAGAAACCCTCGAGGTCAAGAACAAGGTTTCGAAAACCTCGGTCAAGGTCTAGGTCAAGGCTTAGGACTAGCCCCCGCCTCTCTAGGCGGTTCCTCTACCGAAAACGGAGATCAACGAACCGAAGAAGAGAAAAAGAAAGACGCTGAATTGGCTGATAGACTTTCGAGGTTGATCGAAGACGCGAATGAGAGAGTTGTTCCTTTGTGTAGGATGATTAGGAAGGTAAGAGTAGTTTTGATTAAAAATTCAAAAACAACCGTTCAACTCTCCTTTCCCTCTCTTTGACAGCACATCGAAAGCATGGAATCCAGACCAGAAGAAGAAAGAAACGAACAAGAACTCATCGACGCCGTCCGTCCTCTCCTCATCCAATCCGAAAAAATCCTCAACGAAACTCTCGGATCTGTCAAAGGAGCGGATCCAGATAATCGGTTGACGAACAAGGCGAGGAGACACGCTCAGACGCATAGAGCGACACCTGAGGAACAGAGATTGGCTGCTGCTTTGAAAGTGGTGAGTTTTTTTTTTTTTCCTCTGACCTTTTGACAAATAGTAGTCTCTTTTTTTAACCTACTAATTTTACGATATATAGTTGATGGAAGAAGTCGGCGGAACGATCGAATGGGCGAGAGACAAGCTCGACAGTTATCCAAAGGCTAAACGAGATCTCGGACCTCTGTTGGATGCTCTTGGTCGTGAGTTTTTTTTCCTTCTTTCCAACCAAATATGTATATGTGT
Organism: Dendrothele bispora CBS 962.96; assembly: GCA_004369135.1. Classification (NCBI taxonomy): domain Eukaryota; kingdom Fungi; phylum Basidiomycota; class Agaricomycetes; order Agaricales; genus Dendrothele; species Dendrothele bispora. The sequence goes on from ML179718.1 coordinate 5,757, forward strand.
GTAATAATACTAATCATAAACGATGATAATCCAGAACCCCTCACCCAAATCGTCGCTGGCATAGGCATGCTCCTCGCAGGAGTCCTCAACCTCCTCTCGAACCTCCTCTCCGGACTAGGTCTGGACAGTTTGCTCAAGGGTATCGTCGGTGCTATCGTGAGTTTCTTCTTTTTCTTTTTTTTTTTGTTTGAGCGCTTTGTGAATTGGGTCTGACTACGATACTCATAAACGAAAACAGGGTCTGGACAAAATCGCTGACGGACTCGGCCTCGGCAAGTTTTTCGTTGGGGGTGGGGACAAGAAGAAGTAAATATGTAGGGTGTCTCAGCCATGAATTCGAAAAGAACAGTGCTGGATATTTTCGCCCTGACGAAATACCTATCTTAAGCTTTTTTTTATCTTTTTTTCCCCCTGCTTTCTTTTTTATGACCCCGATAACGTTGGTACTGTACACATCATATGCATATGTTACTCAGGCTGATAGTATGGCTATATTGCTATAGCCTGCGATGAAACTTGAATGAATGTAGCTCTAGCTGTAGTTTTTTTTAGTGATAAGTAGTATGTACATAGTACTGGTAATTTTGAAATGAACGATATACTATGTATTTTGGGCGGATTCCTAAGTATCTAGTTCTGTAAAAAGCACACTATAAAAATCAATCATGATCACTGAGATGTGTTTGTCCTCGTGCATGATGCTGACACTGTGTATGCATGTAACTTCATTAGACCATATCTGCAACGCGGATTTTTCTAAGCTCCAAAATGTCGAAGAATAATGGTGTTACAGATAAATGGAAATGGGCTAATACAAAATTACCATGGCGTTTGGTCAACCACCCAGCCCCACTTGAAGATTTTTGGGTGGGGCCTAGATAAATCTATATCGTTCCTCGATGAAAAACAACGACCAAAAATCTGTGTTGCAGATATGGTCTATTATATACTAAATCTTAGGTATGTAAAGCTACATTAGAGCCTCTATTACGAGGCCGAATTTACGAGGACTCGTCCTTACTGATCTTCGGTTGGCTGGCTGGTAGTGTTGCAACCGCTCAGCTCGGCTCGGCTAGACATGTTTTGGCTCTACTCGAGCCAAATAAGTATCCAGCTCCGGCTTGGCTCGGCTAGCTCCAGCTTAGCCAAAGCTCGAGCCGTTTACTTTCCCAAATGAGTAAGTTGAATAACCCTGAGTCCGACAATAGAAAGGAAGGGGTTACTGACCTCATATTTTGCTTCCAGTCCCATCTGCTCAGCTTTAGGCACCAGGGAAGGATCCAAAAAAAATTCAACTGTCGCAGGACAATGTTTTTGGGCTCGAGGTTGAAGGTGTGACAAAGTGTGACTTATGTGACAGTCTAGGCACATGTGACTGACAGTGTCACAGCTTATACTATATTAATTGGGTGAGCGGAGCGAAACCCAATATCTACCAGTGACCCTAAATGTAATGCACAGCCACCTGAGCTGGCATTTGAGGCTGTGCAATTTTCAAACTCCGATCTCCCCTTAGGCAGTGGTGCCGTAGGTCACCAATGCGAAGCATATTACACATTGGCTCCTATTGGCTCTAGCCGCTCAGAGCGGCTCCAAGCTGGAGCCGAGCTGTTGGGTTTTGTCATAGCCAGGGAGCCAGTCACATGGCTCGGCTCTCAACAGCTCGGCTCGAGCCAAATTTTTAGCCGGCTCGAGCCGAGCCGTTGCAACACTACTGGCTGGTTGTGGGCAAACCCATTTGGTATGTTAGGTCATGCCGATGTTGCCGCACTGTTTTCCCGAAAATTTGTACTTGATTGGCACGTGGGATCAGTTTTACGGCCTCGTACCGCGCGAAGCGACGGCCCTATTCCACATATTATTGCAAAATCATAGAGATAGAGTACTAAGGGTTGGAATCGCGATTCTGCAACCACAGCAAAATGAGAAACAGCGCGGAATAGAGTGGGTCAGACACTTGTGAATAACGACAAACAAGAAGTTGACTGGGTTCAGGTAAAGTTATATGTAATTGCTTGCTGCGCTCGCAATGAAAATGTCCCTTTCTAATATATACTAAAACCCTGGACCTAGAAGCATTACAACCGCTACGATAACCAGTACTGATAGTTCTGGGCTTGAACGTTCAAGACCAGCACTATCAGTGATACTAGTAGTACTGGTATCAGTGCTGGTCGTCGTAGCGCTTGAACCACTATTCGTAGACGAATCATCACCTTTCCCGTTTAACCGAGCGTTGACGAAATCAGCGTGGTTCTGGCTTTTGTCATTAACAGACAAGAGTTGGATGTACGGATCTGCGACGTTGTCCGCCGACCCGTCGACAAAATCACCAAAGTTGAATAGGATGTAGGTGTTTCGCACTGGGAAAGAAAAATCCTCCGTATCAGACACGAATGATCTCTTTTGGGATCTGATAGAAAAAAACTCACGGAATCCCATGCCCAGAATCATATCCAACGTCCCGAAAGCCGGGTTGCCCTCGACGTTTGCATCAATCTGCTGGAACTAATGGTATTTTTTTCCTCACACATTAGAACAAAGATCAGAAGAAAAAAATCGGAGTTGTTCTACTCACGAAGTTTATACAAATCTCCTCGCCGGACCCATCCTTCTCTTCCACTTCAAGTTTGGCGCTCAGATCCAAAGGCGAAATCGGGAACTCTTGCCCAGCAAACACAAATGAGACATTGACCTCGTAATCACAAGGAATACGCCACACATTCTCTAAACCTTCCAAGCCTGGAGTGATCGTTGCTGCATCACTGAAGAACTGAGCTCCAGGAATTGTTCCGTAGATCTTATCGACGATAGAGCCAGGCAACTGCGGTATCGTGAACCCAGAATCAAACACAACGTGAAGCTGATCGGGTGTTCCTGCGGTAGGATTCCTTATAGCGGTCTGTGTTTGGATTTTTTGGCCGTCGGGTCCAATGATACCATCTGCATCTAGGAGAGTCAACCAGTGTTGAACGAACGGACCGGATTGATCCGTGAGAGCGGGAAGTTTAGGTGCGTTCAGAATAGCTTCAAGCCCTGAGGCGACTACCCCGATAGTGAGTTGAGCAGGGTATCGTTCTACGGCAGAACTGTCCTCTGCTGTGCCATTCCGTGACAACAAAAAAGTCATAAAATTGGGAGTGTTCATATTTTGTTTGAAAATCTGGTCGAGAGGAGGGTCGCCGGAACTTGAATTGAGCAATGTCCGGATGCTAGATGCGCTGCTGGGTCCGAGTCCAAGAACGCCATCCGTGTCACTGATGTCTTGAATAGTCTCGGCTTTCACTGGAGAGAGGGGATCATCATCAGGTCTTTAGAGGGAGACTGAAAAAAAAAGAAACGCGGACTTACAATATGCTTGATTCTGAATGGTGAATCCGTCGAATTCTAATTGAGCAGTGTTAATATTTCCAGTGACATTGCCTTTAGCAAAGCCAATGCTCATAGGGACTCCAAGGTCCTTGGTTCCGGGAACATCGCCCGACACCCAGAGATCAACACTAGGTGATTATCTGAGTCAAGTCCTTGACAATCATAAAACGGACCCACGACTCACCTCCCAGTGTCAATATCAACTTCAAAGTCCCTTCCTCCAAGAGTGACATTACAGGAATATCTGATATCCTGTTCATTTCTCACCGCAAGACTACCATTACCGAACGTCCCAGATTCGTCCCTTTTGCGAAATACAGGGTTTTTTCTTCTACCAATAAGGTCTAACTGCACTGCATTGACAGAAGAAAAAGAAAGGATTGCCACCGAAAGAATGAGTGACAAGGGAAAGGCGATCTTGGCAGCCATGGTTCAGGGAATATGGGACAGTCTGGCTCGAGCACCCGAGCAAGCGTGTAGTATATATAAGAAACAAACTCAGCAGATTGACGCTCTATCACAATCTATCACTTATGTGGGGGATAGAAACCCATGTCTGTCGGCGTATTCGGACGAATGGATGGCCACACCGGGAAAAGGGTTGAAAACGGCTGTCTCGAAAGTACTGGGCGCTCGTAGAGGCGGTGCTTTTGACCTTAAGTCGTTGTCGGTAATTGCGAATTTGGGGAAAGTAGGAGTTTTCGGGAATGGTGGCTATCGGTGATATTGATTATTGTCATCAACGAGCATCCCAACGTGCTTCAGACCCTCCTCCATCGCTAGGGGAGGGGCTTTGCCCCAAGCGTCGTTGATTCGCTCCTCTGCTGCCTCCGCTTTACGGAGGGAAATATACCCTGTACACGGCGCGTCTTGCTCGCTACACGTATGCTAGTAGCATTACTTTAGGGAGGACTCGTCCTTAGTACTAAACTGCAGTCCTCAGCGCAATTCCACGCAGAGACCCATTTGGCAGTCTTATTTTTAGGATCATTGACATCAATAAATTCATTCATCTCATATAGTCAAGGCTGTGACTCCGAGTCTACGACCGAGTTTAAGTATCTGTCTCTCTAGATCTCTTGGTACGGCCTCGTACCTGCCACGTGCAGCGATGGCCTACTTCCCTTTGATACTTATAGATACCTACCTAGGCATACGAAATAATTCCGTTGAGTTCTACAGGCAGCTGTAAAGGCTGTAAAGAACTCGCGAGTTTTGTCTATGGCATAGTCCCCGTTCAACCATCTGCCACCTGGGCATATACTCAGCCTCATCGTAACCAAAATTACATAATTATGTGCTTCCTTCTCAACACGTAAATGATCCAGCTCGTGTCACTGCTTCTTCCAGAATTCATAGAGGTCTGGAGGCTCGGGCTGGTGTTAAAAGAACTCGAGAATGCTTGCGGGGTGAACTCAGGATAAACCTTGACCGGTGACCTTCAGGTCTATCCGGGTCCCTCTTGCATTGAAAATTGTAAAAAATTCGAGGCGGCATCCACTAAACTCGACCTTTTAGAATTTAGGAGATATTCCGATGAGTTTTCGGAGTGAATCGTGTCACCGTGACCCTCAACGCATTAGACGAAGTTTCAAAATTCTTCGTGGTAAAAAGGCCTGATGGGATGTGTATTTTAGCGTTTGCCGTACTACATGAAGAGGTATTGAGGTGAAGATGATCGGTTGAGTTTGACCAAGGATTCTCAGGCTCTTCTCCTCCAAGAAAGGAGTCGCCAGCTTGGGATCCTTCTTTGAAGTTTGAGATAACAGTCGCAACTCGTTAGTGTCCTCGATGTCGTCCGGGTTTCCCCTATTTACCTGCCCTCTCTCTGCTTGCTCTCTCTCCCATGCTTGTCTCTCTCTAAATCTCAAAAGCTTCTCCTTCTCATCCTCTTCATTCGCTGGTGATTTTTCTAATAGTTTGATATTCGTCGTCCCCAATAACGGTGATCAAATTAAAGAAGTGGTTCAGGAACCATCGACTACGCTTTGGTTCCAGGGCATGCTGCAAGCGCTAGCGAGATCTTCTCCGTCTGTTGTTAATTTCAACACTTTCGAGTTTTTCCTCAACATATATCAGTCAAAATGGATCAATTTTCCTCAAAATACGGTACTTGTGATGGAATATCGTGATACACGAACATTAGATATCTTATCTTCGATTCCCTCTAGCCATCTTATCTAACAATCTTATCAATAAAGGAACAGTCTTGTATATTCTCCCTTTGTCTCGAATGTTCTTCCCTCTTCTAGCATACTTAGACTAATAGTATAAATACTTATAGGAACTCCTGTACAGAATCTCATTCTTATTTCAATTTGTGTTTAACTTACCCTCGAGAGACCGTAAGAACTGTTACCAATAAGTAAGGCTTCGCGCTTACTTCTTGACTAACAAATACTTGAGTATTTGCAGCGGCGAAAGCGTTGTATTACTCGGTACTTAACACATAAGTATCTAAGGTGTTACTACTCTACTGATTAAGTACGAACCCTTAGTGAAGAATAACGCTGATCCTTCACAGTACTAACTTGAACTAGCAACTTCGATCGCCAATGTGCCAAAAGCAGAGGTGGCGAAGGATCTTCAAATCTAACCTCGGAAACCATTCCATGGGGTGGACTCGCTGATTTTGTAAAATCCACACATCAACAATAAAATACTTTTTACAAAATCACTTGCTCAACCAATTCTTTTTTGTAAAAAGCTGCACTGCATAACAACAGCTTATTAACACTATCAAACGAGGGCTTAACCTTTAAGTACAAGCAGTGGACCTTTTGACTGAGTGACGGACCTTTGTCCAAATACTCAAACCTTTGTAAACACGAGGCATTCTATTGTTAGATGCCGACGGTCCGGTACTTGTAGCTGTTTTCCCGCCCGATTCGAGAACGCATTCATCCGTTATGAAAATTTGCATTTTCAAGTCTTTCCTGTCATCTTTTGAGGCTCGACAAATTTTTTTGGGCAGTAATGGATGCGTAAATACTTACACCGTGTCAGTTAGGTAAAAATTGATTTGAGGAAACAATGCAATGGGTATTTTACCATAAATGATACACCGGCGTGAGAGCATGACAGCTCAATATAGATGTAAAGCGGGTTACTGGGGTCAAAAAGCCACTACTTATAGATTTATTATTACTTTCCAACAGTTCACCGACCAAACGTCAAGTGTAGGTACTATGATAGAGGTACTGCGCAGACAAAACTAGTTCGAGCGAGGCTCGAGTGTGACAAGTTCAAGTTTCGACTTTGCCGGGAGCTGCCATTGCGAAGTTAGCATTCGATCGGCTGTTCCCGCCAGTCGGAACTTGAACTCAAAGCAGAAGCCGAGGGGCATTTGCACATCCTTTCATCTCTCAGAAAAAAATCCAAAATAAAAAAGTAAGAGCTTTTATAAGTAACGTTTATGAATAGAGACATCCGGGATCAAGAGGAAAGACGGAGAAAAAGATTCCAGTGAAACTTGCATTTCCTAGAATACCACAGTATACCTGCGTCACAGAAAAAAAGACCATGTTTGAGGTACTCATCCAGTTATAGCATTGAATCTCTATGATGAATTGAGGGGATTATTATTTAATCAGCTGAGCAAGTTTGTCCCTGTCTTATGACATAGGAAAAAATGTGTGGAAAAATGAGGGGGCAACAAGTTATGTGTCAAATGTCAACACAAGGTGGAAGGACCGCCGTGCCACATGTCAATCAGCGCCATTTTGAGGTGGAAAGTGGGCACTTACCATAGAGCCCAAAACAAGTCTTTGGTTCGAGCTCCCACTTTCAAAATTTTACAATGAGTGAGAATATTTTAAACATACATGACACACAAGATTTTGTATAGCTAATAGATAATTAGATATGGTCAAACTACGCTTATCCAGTCACTGAAATGATTGTCGAGAAATAAATGAAATGAGACAAAAAATACATTTTATTCTGTTCTTCAGTGACCAAAAAGCCACTGATGCATTTCGCTGATTTAGATATTTATATTTGGTTAATTAAAGCGCCTGTGAGCTCAGGCTAGGGTTGGGATTTTCTCTAAGGTAGTACATAACTCGGAAAGCTGGAACAAGGCTGTACCTTTCTCTGCACATTTCCGGTGGTCTTTCATATGACATTTGTATCACTATTGGTCATTTTGGTATTTCAAATCTGAAGTAAAAAAGCACGAAACAAAAAGCCGGTCGGTCAAACACAACTGTTACTTGAAAATAAAACATTTTGATCTATTCAAATACTCATTCGGCGGGCAAATAAGCAACGCAGTTTACAAGTATTGAAGTATCAAAGTATCAAAGTATAAAGGTATTAAAAGTATTAAAAGTATTAATAAAAGTATAAAAGTATTAAAGTATTAAAAGTATTGAGCGCTCAGATTACAAAAGAAATTTGACACCTGCACGCCGGTCACAGCGACGAGGGTACCTAGATGTGCTGTGAGACTATGAGTACTTTACAGTTCATTTACTATTAAAAATGTGTATCACAGAACTGGCGATAGAACAGAATGTGAAATCAACCCGGAATGAATTCGCAAAGGTATCAGGAGAAGCCGACATGAAACAAAGAGCCCAGGGACCTGAGTCCTAGGGTCGCAAGGTCCCGTCCAATTCAGAAGAAGGTGTAAGACCCATGAGAAATTTCTGCCTAAATCGATAGCAAATGCTTTTTTCAAAATTCAAAGACGTGAGGTTGAAGAACTCATTTTGCAAAGCCTTGTTTATGTCTCAATAAGGACTTTTGCAAAAACACTTCAATACTTTTTGTAAAATTTTCATGATATGGCCTGCCGAGTCCAACTTCGGGCCGTTCAGTGCGCCACTGATTCAGGAACGACATCATCAACTTTTCTCTTTTCGTCTGACTATTTACAGCGCTCGCACCCAAACCTGGACATCTCCATGCGTTCCCAATCCTAATGGATGGGTTATGTACATACGTATCTTCTAACATCAACCATGATATCACAATTGGTGTAACTCCTCTCCAAACTCTTTCAACTCCAATCCCTCTGTGCTGCGCGCACGCTTTCAATATCCAATGCATTCCGGATCCTACTATGACTTTGTGTGTGTCTATGTATCCGTACATCTATGGATTTCCGTGTCTCATCCGGAACTTGAACTTGATCACATCTGGAATCTTGAATCCAAATCAAACCAATCACCAGTGGTTTAGAATAAAAAGACCAAAGCTCCAGCTCCTTTCAACTTCTTACTTACTCTCTCACTTCTTCCTCTCTCACTCACCTTACTCGTTTATAAACCCTCAAAGAACACCAAACTCTTCACAAGCGCTATCGAAAAATGACCGAAGTCCACGCTCCCCCACCTCCTCGCACAACTTCTGACAACATCGACCTCGGTCATAACACTGGCGGTGGCGACAGAAACGCTCGAGGTCAAGGACAAGGTCTAGGACAAGGTTTAGGATTAGCTCCTGCCTCTCTAGGTGGTGGTACCTCTACTGAAAATGGAGATCAGCGAACAGAGGAGGAAAAAAAGAAAGACGCTGAACTCGCTGATAGACTTTCGAGGTTGATCGAAGACGCGAATGAGAGAGTGGTTCCTTTGTGTAGGATGATTAGGAAGGTAAGTTAGTTGATAAGAAATTCAAAACTAACGTTCAAGTTGGCTGTTGAAATTAACATTAACATTAACGATTCTTTTTTCCCCCTCTTTAATAGCACATCGAAAGCATGGAATCCCGACCAGAAGACGACAGAGACGAACAAGAACTCGTCGACGCCGTCCGTCCTCTCCTCGTCCAAGCCGAAAAGATCTTAAACGAAAGTTACGGAGCTGTGAAAGGCGCGGATCCAGATAACCGATTGACAAACAAGGCGAAGAGACATGCTCAGGCGCATAGTGCGACACCTGAGGAACAGAGATTGGCTGCGGCTTTGAAAGTGGTGAGTTTGAACCTTCAGCCTTTGACAAGAGTCCTTTTTTTTAACAAGAAAACCTCCCAATTTTTTTACAATAGTTGATGGAAGAAGTTGGAGGAACGATCGAATGGGCAAGAGACAAGCTCGACAATTTCCCAAAGGCTAAACGGGAACTCGGTCCTCTACTTGATGCTCTTGGTCGTGAGTTTTTAAGTTCTTTCCAACCATATATATATATGTATAATAATAACCCATGCAGAACCCCTCACTCAAATCGTCGCCGGCATAGGCATGCTCCTCGCCGGAGTCCTCAACCTCCTGTTCAACCTCCTGTCCGGACTCGGTCTGGACGGTTTGCTCAAGGGTATCGTTGGTGCTATCGTGAGTTTCTTTTGAGTGCTTTGAATTGGTGTGATATTAATAAAGCAAAAACAAAAAACAAAAAAAACAGGGTCTGGACAAGATCGCTGAAGGGCTTGGGCTTGGCAAGTTTTTTATGGGAGGTGGGGACAAGAAGTAAACAAGTAGGCAAAAAAAAAATCTTGAACAGAGCGGAAACAGATATTTGTTTTGATGACAAAGTTGGACAGACGAAGGGTGAGTATGTTTAACGAAATGATATAACATTTTTTTTCTCTCTCTTTTCTTGTTTTCGTTTTTTTCATGAGCCGTTATACTGTACACATCTCATGTATAACCAGCGATGGAACTCGAATGAATGTAGCTCTAGTTGTATAAGTAATTAGTAGTACTGGTAATTTCAATGAACGATATACATAATATGCATTGGAGAGATTTCGCTAGTTGGTATCATATCCCAAGGGAACGTCGTCTTTGCCGCTTTTGCACGATGCACATTGAGTCATCTGAACATGCCCTAGTACCACAGTGTATGCTAGATTGAGAAACAGTCTTAGAGTGGAGGCAGGAACTGCAGGAGCCTATACAGAGAACGTAACTGAGACATTCCTGTCTCCTTGTCTTCAGAAGAAGCATTGAACTGGATCAGATGTGCTGATTTTCGATTGGGAAACGTACGGTCCATGATATGGCGAAATGTATATATCATATGCATGTCAGTAAATGCTGGTCAAAAATGTCCAATGTTATCGCGTGCCTGGTTTGCTTGGAAGAGAGTAAAATGTGAATTAGAACCAACCATCTGTACTACGTTTTATATCTTACTACATTCTATATCACTACATTTTATATCTTACTGTGCTGTTAGGGCGGGCCCTCTCTGCTATGGAGTCGAGTCTTGTCCCTTAAGGGACTGGTCGTCCGGCTGTTCCGACCTGGGACCCTTGTCGTGTACTTTGACATCTTGTGTATGTAAAGCTGCATACAAGTTCATGAGGCTCCGAATGTAGAGCTGCGCAAGAGATTGGAGTTGGGTTGGAGACGATTTGGAGACGAGTTTGAGTTCTAGAATTTTAAGGTTGGAGAGTTTGGAGAGAGGGAACACCAATTGTGATATCATGGTGTACACACAGCATGCATAGTATGTACTTATGTATGTATGTAAGCCACAGATGTCAGAAACTCCATTCTCGGGAGGCTTTGCGGGACAAGACTGAAAGCAGTCAATCCGCAGTAAGATACTCCAATAGGCAGGACAGAACTGGAGTCGATGATGTCGTTCGTGAATCAACGTTAACGTATACCACGCCGGTTCCGATACCTTTTCGGTGGTTTCTTGGTTTATTCGGAAGAGAGCTTTTGGAGACACCTAGTAAGTGATATTGTAGATTTCTCATTCAAGTTGGCGAGTACGGGCTCGGTTTGGTTAGCGATCTTTCGAATCTGGAATGACTAGCATGTGTTTTTGCAAGGTACCGTCGAAGACTCGAAGCAAGGTCCCAGTCGACCACGTGCCCTCCGGCGGCAAGAGCCTCCGCCCGGCATCATTCTATCTGGGGAAAAAACTCTTGGTGCCTGACAACCAAATGCCGTGACACACTCTGCCTCTTTCAGTAAAAGGAAAACGATGACCTCGATGTGATGTATTTCATTCATCTTTGGTCATATAAACATATAAACGATGATCTCATACGTGTGGAGCATATATCTACCCTCGTATCTAACCCCCCTGATATACTTACTTCCCCCGCTTTTTTGCTTCCCCGTCACGGTCGCTAACTTCCTCTTTTCGCAAAAACGAAATGTCGTCTCCAGCTCCTACTTCCTCCAGGCGACGTCGTGGACGAAGTCGTACCCCCCGCAGCTTGTCCGCATCCATCAACGGTGACGGTGACCTCTCTGATTCAGGTTTACCTCCAAACGATCCCGCCCAACAACCTCCTCCTTCCTCAGAAACCCAACCCTCTTCAGGAACCGTATCCAAACGCAACCGCCGTCGTCCAGGAAAGAAAAACAAAGAACCTTCCTTCACTAACGGTCTACCAGGCGTCGACGAATGGCCTCACGGTGACAATCCAGGCAAAATGCCTGCCCCACACAGCGTGAACGATTGGCCTCATACAGACACCCAACTAGCTCACTTACCAGGTGTCGACGAATGGCCTCACGGTGACAACCCCGGAAAGTTGCCACGTCCACACGGAGTGAACGATTGGCCTCATTCCGATACTCAACTATCCAATTTACCTGGTGTATCCGATTGGCCTTGGGGTGATCCGGTGGGAGACGCTATATTTAAAGGGTCTTTGAATTTACCTGGTGTGGACGATCCGAATTTCCCTGGAAGTGGGGACGACAAGGAAGGGGACGATGATCAGGATAAGGTGATCAAGTTGAGGTTGGATTTGAATATTGATGTTGCGGTCGAGTTGAACGCGAGGGTGCATGGAGATGTTACTTTGGCTCTTTTGTGAGCAGATTGTTTTCCTTTTTTTCGCTAAGGGGTTGTTTTACTGATTAATTCATTTTTAAACAGGATGTAAATGCTCTCCTCCTCCTTTTCCCGCTCTCTCTGTGCCTTTTTCCCCCTCATTCACGATGTACGTCGAGGTCTAACTCATGCCTTTCTTTCTTTCTAGGGGATAAACCATCCGAAACTAATATCGAAAAGACTACTCTCCTCCCAATGCGCAGTTCCTCAACTTTTCCCCAAATCTTTATTCTTTTTCCTCGTTTTCTTCATGGCTACTACTCTTACACGTCGACGATGTATATGTATATGTATATGTATATATACACTATCAGACCTACATATTCCTTTTTTCTTACGAGTTACAAAGACTCTTGTTTTTTTTCCTCTTCCCCCTTGCCCCTTGCTTGGCTCTTGGCTCGGGCTCGACCTGCTTGGTATTCCTAGTCAAGTAGTTTATGGAACGACATGATGCATATATATACATATAGTATACCACAAGTTATACTCGCAACACCTTTTTTTCTCTCTACATATGATCTTTTTGTAATACCAAGTCGAAACGTTCGTATTCTCATGCGTAGAGACATCTTGATTTGATTCTCATATTCGAGAAGTGTTGTCTTGGCCTGGGTTGTTATATACAGATAAATGAGGGAAATGACATTGATATAGTACCTGTGGTACTGTGCACGGGAGCGGTAAGGTTTTATTGCGCCATTGACGTCGACGTCGACGCCCATCAGTACTGGGTCACCGGGTAGATATCTCATGCATCAATCACGTATATATAACGGTATGTTACATGTAAGGATACTATCGTTTACAGCAAGAGAACAAATGGACCTAATATAATGTAAGGTAAGTAACGGAAAAATTCGAATAGCTGAGTACATGGCCTCGACCCAGAAGACCCATCCCCAAAAAGAGACCTAAAACTAATGATTCCAAAATTCCAAATCCAACGTAGACGTCGTCGAGGAACGTCTCAGAAGCCCACTACTAGTACGACTACTAGTACTACCAACTCGCGATGGTGCTCCGGATCCGGCGCTGTTTCGTGGAGTAGTCGACTACTACTACGACAACGACTACAACCACGACAACACACCATGGCCTCTGAACTAACTAAACCTTTATTCAAGACTCAAACTCAAACTCAAACTACTCTATATATCCTAAACCGCTCTACTAACAGACCTCACTCACTCGACACTTAAAAACGGCATCAAACACCCACCACTATTACGCTAAAACCTCCATGTCGTACACCGATTCCTCCCCAACCAAAGCCCGCGGAAGCTCACCTCGTTTCTCTTCCTCACCAAACTCCTCTCAATCACCTCCTCCCGCTTCCTCGCGGTCGCATGACTCCCGGGCCATGGGCAAGTACGATAACCAAGACCCAGATTGTGTCGACGACACCGACTCGTTCAATCTAGCTCCTTCAGACACCGCTAGTGTTCGTAGAAGAGGTGGTATAAGGAGGAAGTATCCCAGTGGGGATTATGGATCTGGATCCAGAGGCAATTCAGGTTAGGATCAGAATGATGGCAGCGGCGGCGGTGGAGGTGGCTATGGTGGGAGGGGTTATAACGACAATAGTTTGAATTCGGACCATGAATATTACTATCCTGATGAAGATGAGCGGTATTACGATGATGGAGATGATGGGTTTTTGGGTGATGGACTTGATCGAGTGGGTGGGAGCGTCGCTGGAAATGCGAGGAATGTAGGTAGGGAAGTTGATAGGGATTTGGGAGAGGAGGAGGAAGAGGAGTGGGGACTGGAAAGAAGGGAAGAAGAACGAGGGACAATGGTGACGACAATAAGGCTTTGAAGTTGAGATTGGATTTGAATTTGGATGTCGAGGAACAGTTGAAAGCGAGTGTGAGAGGGGATTTGACGTTGTCTTTGTTGTGAGTTGCCATACTATTTGATCCTTCACAACTGTTAGCCTTTCATTTCGGGGGAGGATCTGATTAGGAACTGAGTACTGATGATTTCATTCTCTCTTTTATTTTCTTATGCTTCGTAGGCAATGATTTGTTTTCGACCGATCGAAGGCGCGGCAGCTGCAATAATCAAGTTTCTCAGGTGTTCAATGAACAATTGCTTGAGCTCGGCTTTTGTCTTTGAATTGAACACTCAAGCGCTCTGTTGACGGTTGGTTTAAGCTGAAGTGAATGGATGGACTTTGGACTTTGCGATGTCTAGGAAGTTTGAATACAATGTTTAAACAAATATCAATCTAATTAGATCATTTGTAGCATATCAGTCAATGTACTAAGTTGTTCAAACGTTCAATGAACAATTGCTTGAGCTCAGTTTTTCTGTACAAAGTTCAGTTTACCTTCCAATGTCTTATGCCTAGTTGTTCTTTTTTCTTGTTTGAAACAACTCCATTTGTCAAATTAGCCATTCTTATTGACATTATTAGTACTTTATCCAGCATATAGTTGTCAACAAAAATCAGAGTGTGGGTCAACAATACACACATAACGTATCTCTGTCCCCAAGTCTTGATCATAATTGTTGTAGTGAATGCTGTTTCCTGGCATTGTGTTCAGGCCCTTGCTTACTGATAAGTGAGTAAAATCACCAGGGTAGATAAACACTGTTGGGTCAAATTTATAACTAAGAAGTACATATTGGTTAGGTAAACAGTTACCAAAGCATACCCATTTCTTTGCATCTTACTTTCTGTCTAGTAGAAACATTCATGATCAAAAAAATAATGTTTCTTGAAATTCATTTGTATATACATTTGAGAGAGGAACATATCTTCATACTAGATAGTAGACACCTGTAACTTGCAGAAATGTAAAAAATTGCCAAAGCAAAAAAGGAAGACAGTTGAATATGTGTGTTGCCAAAGGAGAAACCTGTGGAGGATGATTGTTCAAGAACTCAATCAAAATGAGAATGAATTCAGTACATCAAACATAGCCATCTTGATATGAAATTAATTAAATTCTTAATGAACTGTAGGGGCATCAGCACCTGCATTTAACAGAAGCTGAACAACATCTTTATGTCCCTTAATTGAAGCAGCCTGGAGTGCATTTTCATATCGACCACCTTGAACATTCACATCTGCACCTGCATCCAGCAGAAGCTGAACAACATCTTTATGTCCCTCAATTGAAGCAGCCAGGAGTGCATTTCCATACTGACCACTTTGAGCATTCACATCTGCACCTGCATCCAGCAGAAGCTGGACAACATCTTTATGTCCCATATATGAAGCAACTTGGAGTGCATTTCCATTATGATCACCTTGAGCATTCACATCTGCACCTGCATCCAGCAGAAGCTGAACAACATCTTTATGTCCCTTATATGAAGCAGTCCAGAGTGCATATCCATATCCATATGGACCACCTTGAGCATTCACATCTACACCTGCATTCAGCAGAAGCTGAACAACATCTTTATGTCCCTTATATGAAGCAGCCTGGAGTGCATTTCCATATAGACCACCTTGAGCATTCACATCTGCACCTGCATCCAGCAGAAGCTGAACAACATCTTCGGCTCCCTCAATTGAAGCAGTGTAGAGTGGATTTCCATATAGACCATCTTGAGCATTCACATCTGCACCTGCATTCAACAGGAGCTGAACAACACCTTTATTTCCCCAAAATAAAGCAGCCTGGAGTGGATTTCCATATTCACCACCTTGAGCATTCACATCTGCACCTACATCCAGCAGAAGCTGAACAGCATCTTTATCTCCCATATATGAAGCAGCCTGGAGTGGATTTCTATATTGACCACCTTGAGCATTCACGTCTGCACCTGCATTCAGCAGAAACTGAACAACATCTTTATGTCCATAATATAAAGCAGCCTGGAGTGCATTTCCATATTGACCACCTTGAGTGCTCACATCTGCACCTGCATCCAGCAGAAGCTGAACAACATCTTTATGTCCCCTATATGAAGCAGTGTATAGTGCATTTCTATATAGACCATCTTGAGCATTCACATCTGCGCCTGCATTCAGCAGAAGCTGAATAACATCTTTATCTCCATGATATGAAGCAGTCTGGAGTACATTTCCATATGTACCTTGAGTATTCACATCTGCACCTGCATCCAGCAGAAGCTGGGTAACATCTTTATATACAGTAATTGAAGCATGGGGTGCATTTCCATGTAGACTACCTTGGGCAATCGCAATTGAAGCATGGAGTGCATTTCCATGTAGACCACATTGGGCATTCACATCTGCACCTGCATTCAACAGAAGCTGAACAACATCTTTATCTCCCCAATATAAAGCAGCCTGGAGTGGATTTCCATATTCACCACTTTGATTCACATCTGCACCTGCATCTAGCAGAGGCTGAACAACATCTTTATGTCTCATATTTAAAGCAGTGTGGAGTGCATTATGATATTGACCACCTTGAGCATTCACATCTGCACCTGCATCCAGCAGAAGCTCAACAACATCTTTACACCCATTAAATGAAGCAGCCTGGAGCACATTTCCATAAATACCACCTTGAACATTCAAATTCACTTTTTGATTTAAGAGTGTAGGAATGATTTGCTGTATGTTCAAGGTGCATGCATAATAGAGTGGCTGCTGAATGTCTGTGATCTCTAAACCAAAATGGGGAATCTGAAATTGTCCCATATGATGGGCCATATCTGGTTGGTGGATTCTCAGCCAGTTTAGATAGGCTCCATTTTGGGGGTCCAATAAGCACAATATGTTCTTTATGTCCTTTAAGTCAAACACAGATCTTATGTGTACTCCCCAATACTGAGCTGCATATTCAGCCAATAGGTATTCTTCAAGACTTATTACTCTATTTCTGTCTGCTCCACAATGGAGCAGATAAACAACACAGGACTGTCCAATGAACTCATGGGCCAGTTGGTCATTATTAATGTTGAAAAAGGCAGGTTGAACACAAGTCCCTTGAAGCAGATAGTCCTTTACAGAGGGATGTGCCAACTGTAATTCAATTTCAAATGTAAACCAACCCCAAGTTCTCGATTCTTTCATAATTACCAATGTGGACCCCAGCATTGCCTTGATTGCAGTCTCCATGTCTGCTGTACGATCTTGTTCTGAGAATGCTGGTGCTTTAGTAGGATCAATGGCTAAAATTTCTTGAGCCATTCCAATTGTTACTGGTTCAAAGGCAAATAGTATCCATTGCAACAGATATTTAGCCTCATCTTGATGTTGTTGAGGAATTCTGTCAATGGCTTGTTGATATGTATCCTCTAGAGTCTTAGGAAGCTTATCCAATGCTGCTCGGATTGCTCTTGTGGTTCCCAGACTCTTGAGTGTAGTGAATTGGCAGTCTACCCAATGTATTCTGGAAGGTATTCATATTAATTCAATCTAATCAGATACATGTAGTATATAATACTTACTGTCCATGAGCTCCTTCAATTAGGGCTTCTTTTATTTCTCTTTCCAGTCCTTGAAACTTCCTTGCATTAACAGTCATTTCTTTTGCTACATATGTCACAATGTCATCCAATGTTGCCTCAAGATTATTATCTAATGACATTTCACTGGCATCCAATTTTTCTAGATGTTTGTCAACTAGAAATCGGCTTGTAATAACAACATATATGTTTTTGACCTCAAGAAGTTGCTGAATTAATTTCATCATCTTTTCTTGCTCCCTACATTCATCCATTGCATCCAGAATGATATAGATGTCTCCAGAGCACTTATCCATAAGTCCAAAGACTGTATCCAGCATAACAACAGGAAGTGGGCCATCGCTTCACGTGGCAAGTACGAGGCCAGTCATACTTATGTAGACACTTTGTTCGAACTTTGAATAATCTACCTATTCATTCTTTGCATAGAGAACAACACTAGCATCTTTGTTCAAAAAATGATCTAAGTTATCCACAGACATTGACCCATATAGCTGAGGTAGTGGATGTGAAATACCATCATACACCCCTTTCCAAATGGGCAAGCAATATTAGGCAGACAGGTATGACTACTGGGTACAAGATTAAGTGTCACTGGCTTGAAGTGCTGGTGCCTGGTGACCCAGTGGCTTTGTGACTGTGCATGCCCCTCCTGTGGGCCTTGGTCAAATAATAGAGTTCTTAAGACTCCTGGCTCGTGCCAGGAATGAGAGTTTTTTTTTTCAAAATTTCTGACTTGAGTCATAGGATCATTTCTGACCTGTATATTTAGCGACTGATGGCTGAGTTGGTTAATTGTGTATTCATTTCTCTTTTAATCAATGGACTCCTGAGTTGAAGTACTAGTCATTCCAATATTAATGTCAGTTCAAATAACTTTTTGTCTGTGGTTACTTATTTTTTTTCCATTGAATAAAAATGTTGTCTGTGTAATTTCTGTGACTGAAGTTCTAAACATGTTATTCTGTCAGGCTGTGTAACCTCACAGCATGATAGTATTATTATTAAATTCTATGAATTCAATGAGAGCACACCAAATCCACCTCAAGCTAGAGAGTTCCAAATATTTGCAGAATTGCTTATTTCCTTTGAGTCCATGGTATTTCAAATGGATCATTTCTGTTGAATTCATAATGTACTCAAACTGAAAAGGAGTCTCTCAAAAAAATTTGTGAGGTAAGTATGTTAGAATTCAAGATGATATCCAGGCAGGGTTTCAGTAAAGCTTTACAAGCTATGGGGCATGAGTTATTATTCCATCATATAGAGGTACATCGTAACTCTTTAAGGTTTGCTTGACCCTGATTTGACCGGCTTTTTTCGGCTTTTTTCAGTGGGTCAAGCCAATCAAGTCACAAGGGGACCAGCCAACGGGGTTTTGGTAACAAATTGCCTCGGCAACCACTGAATTTTTGTGACGTGCCGCTTGCCAACAAGCAGACAAGCCAGCAAAGCTGGCCAAAGGAATCACGTAATTTCACGATGTAGGATAATTGACAATTTGATTATAAAGGTGACTAAAAAACATGACTGTTTAAATATTCATCATACCTCCTTTTGTTCTCTTTACTTCGGGCTCAGACACTTAAATATGGCAACAACTTGATTATGGAATGATGATTTCCAATAAATACTAGTTATTATACAGGGGACGCACAATAAAGGCTGGTTTTTGGGCGACAAATGACCGTAGTGAGGCTCTAGTAACAATGATTTGTCATTGGAATGACGGATTTGGAACTCTTAAACCATTTTGGTACCATGTGCATCGTGATTTGTCAAGTATCGCTTGACCCCCATTTGCCCGGCTTTTTTCGGCTTGTACAAGCCAATAAAGCGGGTCAAGCGACAAGCGACCTGCCCGGTGAGTTTTTTGGCAAGCCAGTAATATGAAACTAATGAAATGAATACATTCGGAGCTAAAGTTTGTATTAAAATGTATTCACTTTATATCGTCAGCTTGTGAGCCAAGCGAAAAAGCCGGTCAAGCCGACCTGTAAATCACGTGGTTTCATGATGTGTAATCACGATTTGTCGTTGCTCCAAATTCGTCATTCCAGGCACCACGTGAGAGTCTGAATAACGGCAGCCGTGTAATAAATTGACCTTGTAATAATGCTTACCTCATGACATCATCTGGTCTCGTCATTTGAATGGGATAAGATAACGATTTGCCATATGGGGATGCACGCGGAATGCTAGCCAGCCAGAGTTAGTAAGGACGAGTCCCTAAAGGGCCTCGTAACATCAACGGGCACTTTTGAAGTCCCTTGAGAATGACCTTTATACAGAGTCTTGAGAATGGACTGATCAAAGTTGTTATGCATCCCCATTTTAACAAGAAGAGATGCAAGGAGCCCTTTGTAGGTCACTTTGAAGTCACCACTACCAAGTGTATCAAAATAGTAATAGAATACTTGGTGCCCCTGATTCTGTAAATGGGTAATGACATTTGTGCTAAATGAAATTAGTATCTTTCTATCATCCTCCATTCCAGTTGACCTTACCACAAAAATGTCTTTCCAGAGCCAGCTAGATAAGAATCAGTATAACTTGTCAATATATGTCGCAGCAATACTAACCTTTGCCTTGTAACCAGAACAAATGACCAGTTTTCTTCCATTGAATGAATTGTGGATGGTTCAACAGCCAGGTACCTGTTCCTTCTACTCTTTTGTCTCTTGCTGTAACATAATTTGTGGAAGGATCAGGAGCATCAAGCCACTTGATTACTTTTTCAACATCAAACTCTATACAATGAACAATATTGTAAACATTGTAGGGTACAGTTCAGAAGAATGACTGTACCTCCAGATGAATAATAATTGTATTGGTCTCTCCCTGCAGCATTCATAGTAACATTTCTGAAATAATTATTGTCATTGTTTGTGAAGTTGATTCTGTAGAACAAGTTAGCTTTTCATAAACTGATAAAGTCCACAAGGCAGACTACTGACCCGACCGATGTGTTACCACCCCCAGACACAGTCTCAGTCTCAGTCATGATTTCTTCGATAACACCCAATCAATTCTTGTTAATTCTTATTAATTTTGGTGTGAAAGACAGGAAGGTGAAAGTTATCCAATTGCATGTGACTCATATTCTTTCTGTTAGATTTTAAGGTTTGAACTTCCAGGATGACCCTTTTAGCTTGATTGATTAATTCATATTGAATTCAGTAGTGCCGCTAAAGCGGCATCCCCGACTCCGACTGACAAGTATACTGTTTTAAAATTTTGTCAAGTCTGGAAATATGTATATTAACAAACAGTTGAGCTCCAGGGTGATGAATGGAGAGAACTGTGATACTACGGTCAATAAAATTCATCCTTCACAAACCAGAGTATGTTTCACTGCCACTGTTGACAAGATCATATATTATTTATATGAAGTGCAGCAAAAGTACTTGGCTGGGATAGCACCACCGCAAAAAACAAGTACAAGTGAAGAAGATATTTTCGGGGGGAGGCTATTGCGTATATCTCAGAGGAAACGGAACCTCTTACTTCCCTTTGAGGAGTACATTCTGTTGTAGAGTCGTCGTTCGGGTCAAAAGGAATGAATTTATCACGTACAACTAAGTAGCTATTTAAGGCAAGGATTATCTAATGAAAGTCCGAGAGCGCTCTCTCCAACACTCCCCCACGGGCGAGGACAAATAATACAAGTAGAAAATAAAAAGAAAACTCCCCATAGTTCAAGTATCCATTAAAACACATAAGTCTTCACGCGACCAGTAGTCGCAGTAGTCGCAGTCGTCGCAGTCGCCGCCATTGTTTCCTCCTCATCTCTTTTCTTTCGCAAATCCAGGTACCACTGCGGATATTGACTTTCTTTCCCACCCCCTTCTCGGAAGCAGTCTTGAATTAAATGGCCGACACGTTGACATTTCGGGTTCGAGCATCGGATGACCATGCTATTCCGGTTTGCTGCCATAGCAGATGCAACATGGCCGTCGTCTATACCTGTTACTCCCCCAGACGACGTCGCACTCCCATCATCCTTTAGGTTTCTGGCCCTTCGAATAAGTGCAATTTCGACATCATAAATCGTGAGAGGTTCTTTTGAATTTTCGAGGGTCGTGATCAGATCTTTGAAGTCCGGATTTCCGGAAACGGAGTTGAGCATAATTGCAATAATTTGATTGTCGGACGGTCGGTCTTCGTGGTTTCGTTCGAGTTCATCGGCAATACTTCGGATCCTTCCCATTACCTTCGCCATGTCATCAACTCCTCCTCTATATTTCACCGCCGCAAACTCCCTCAACAATCTAACAGCAGCCCCAACACCAGAATCGGCATAAAGTGAAGCCAAATGTACCCACAATCCTGCCGGGTTCTCCTCATAACCCCTAACATGAGTCAATGTAGTGTCCTCCATCCTCTTCACTATCAACTCTGTCGCAGCATCCCGCCTGTTCTTCCATGCTTTGTAAAGTTTGCTATTCGGCCCAGTCGTCGGCTGTTCATCAATCCCTAGAATAGTATCCAGTAGGCCAGCAGAGCGAGCGGCAACTCTGGCACGAAGTTCCCATGCGCCGTAATTGTTATCCCCTTGGAGTTTCGTCATTTCGGAGTCTTTCGCCATGTCGTAAAATCTGTCAGAAGTCGGTCGGTCGGTCAGTCGGTCGGTCAGGTGGGTATTGAATGGGAATAGGTGGGTATGCGGAAATCAAAACGCGGAAAAACACGGAAATGTGGGGCGTGGGTGGATATATGCGCGATAATCAAGGAATTGGATGTCAGGAATTGGATGTAATGGAAAACGCCTTTTCGTTAAGTCGTCGATTTCGTGGAAATGTCTGGTAGGTTTAGAGCGCGGGGCCCATAACCTGTTGTAGAGTCGTCGTTCGGGTCAAAAGGAATGAATTTATCACGTACAACTAAGTAGCTATTTAAGGCAAGGATTATCTAATGAAAGTCCGAGAGCGCTCTCTCCAACACATTCTTTACAGATACTCTTCCATGTGACGCTCCGAATATACAGAGATCGGAGCGTAGTTTGGAATGGCTTGCTCAACTCAAAAACTCCGAGGACAAGCATGCAAATCTGATTCCAAGTACTTTGAAGCAGGTGGAGAATGAGCTAGAGCATTGGCAAGAAGTGTATGATTCATACTGGAAACCACAACTTGAACCAAACCTACAAATCCTGAGGGGCTTCCGAGGATCTGCTGAGCATGAATTTTTTACTCATGATGCAACACTAGCGTTGGTAAGTTTCTTATCATTTCTATTTTAGTTTATACATATATGCGACTCAACAATCTGTCCATTATCATAGCCTCCAAGTCAACAAGTACCCGACTCGCCGCCCCTGAGACCCCAAAAATCCGAGAACAAATGAAAGGAGGATCGGGTACAGGAGGTCTAGCAGCTGATGGTCAGGTAGAATCAGCATTAGACGATCCACCGAGCTTGAATGAGAATGCAACTCCCACTGAGGCTATTCACAACACACCACAGCAGGATGGACATGTAGTCGAAGCTGAAACGCCGCATGTGAATGAATCGGGCCATCATGAATGATGACAGAGACGAGGCTCCTACTACCACCAGTCTACATGAAGCTCAGCATATGGACCAGAGGGAGATTGATGCAGGAAGTTCAGCGGAGGTTGGGCAGTTGGGAACGGACAAAGGACAACGGGTCGCATGCGGGAAATGATAATGAGATGATGAGTGTAGATCAACGTGAAGTTGAACAAGTGGAGAGTAGTCGAGCCGAGGAATCCAGAGGGAAGCAAAGGGAAGGGGGGTTGAATACAGGAGAGGCAGTGGATCAGCCTGAGTTGTAAACAGGGTATCTGGTATTCAAGTCGAAGGCAAAACGACGGCTGGAAAGAGCGAGGACACCGATGAAGCTGGAGGAAAGCGTTGATATTCGGCTCATGGTCAATCGGTCTTGGGGCCGAGGAATCCAGAGGGAAGCAAAGGGAAGGGGGGTTGAATACAGGAGAGGCAGTGGATCAGCCTGAGTTGTAAACAGGGTATCTGGTATTCAAGTCGAAGGCGAAACGACGGCTGGAAAGAGCGAGGACACCGATGAAGCTGGAGGAAAGCGTTGATATTCGGCTCATGGTCAATCGGTCTTGGGTGCGCAGAAGGTGATGGGACGGAAGGAAAGAGACCCCCTGCGCAATAACGCATCTTGCCACAAATGACTGATGACTGCAGAAAGTCGGGGTCTTCCGGATGTGCTTTGGCGTGTATCTTTTCACAGTTCTGAATATATTGGATTTCTGTTGGGCTTTTCGAGGTCGAGCGCATGGTTCGCCGCCAATGATTCACGTCAATCATCCGTCTGTAGAACAAGAGTGACAATAGGAAAACAACCGACTCACAACTGGTACGATGCATCCGCTTTCCTGATTTGATGTTTCTTCGAAACATCTCCGGGAGAATAGTACATGAACTCCTAGCCATATACTATTAATTACGCAGAACACTCCAACAGTTGATCAAGTAGTCGAATTGCCACTGATATAATTTGGAGTCAGAGCACACGCATCTGTAATAGGGAAAAAACGACTTTTTGAGCTTGAATGAGAAGATTTCTACAATAGATTCCTGCCTTTCCGAGTCATAGCAGGTGGGACGGTTCGAAAACCCCATCGCATCTAGATTCTAATGTTCCGCGCCTGTAGTATGTATGTAGTATCAAAAAGTAAGAAGTTGAAGGCACACGCTCTGGCACGAGTGAACTGCTTGGAAAGATGTTGTCATCGATACTGTTGAGAGACTCCATGATAAAGAACGAGCATAATTTGATGTATACAAGATGATCGATGATGGCCTTGTAGATGTCCAAACGGTGTTGAGGGTTTGGTAGGTCATATTGAGGGACTTGAATACAAACTGCACCATGCACGGCGAAATCAAGTTTCAAGAGTGGAGATTGAGATGAATTGGATCCGTAATTGGAAGGGCACAATATGCAGCAGATCCGGTATAAGATTTCGATGCAGAATCTTGATCAGTACTCGAGCGCTGGTGGGCCGGGGTCAGTTACTGGGTGATGGGAATAGGATAGACTTGAGTTTTGAAATCGATCAGTAAGGTTTGTGACGGAGAACTATACTCAAATGTGAATATGAAGGGATATATACCTGATAGTTGTAAAAGACTTGCGGAAAAACTTGCGGATTAGGTCGGCAATCACTGGACGGTGGGATGTAACGACAGATGTAAAGACACGTGGCCGCTCATCCACTTTTGTTACGAGGCCCTTTTAGGCCGAGTTAACTTACAACGACGTCCAGACCCGTGGGAAGGGCGCATATGTTCACGATCACAAGATCATCGGATGTCGGCACCTCACTACAACCGAGCCAGTGTGCTCGCCCACTCGGATAAGTCCGGCGGAGATTGAAAATGGGTAATACTTTTTTTAGGACAAGTCCGGCGGAGTTCACTATCTTCGTGCTGAAGAAGTGTCAAGGATGATACGGTAGGCCGGACAGGCGAGGTTGAATTTTTGACATTTCGAGCAACGACGCTTTGATCGGTTACAACATGTTCCGAGTGAGATAAATAAAGGCAACTCCCTCTCAGGGCATAACCCCTATTCATGTCCTGGTGAAGGTAAATTGATACCTAGGAAATTACCTGGAAGTCCCCACTAGCTGTCCGAGGTCGCTGTTTTGCCGCTAATTAAAATCTCTACATCTTTTCCTAAACTCGACTCGCGCTGGTGGCTGTGAAGCTGCCATGTACAAACTTGTACAAACCCCATTTGGTAAGTCACGTTGTCTTAAATCTATTTTCGGCCCGCTCGGCAACACTTACGGCCTCGTAATAGCCACGCGCTCCTTTTCATCACTCCCGGTTTATGGACTAAAAGGTATAGGCGGGTTTTTACCAATTTGTCTGTGAGTGAAGACTGTGCTGAGTACCTCTGAGTACTTCCTCCACCCCTCGCTCGGAATCGGGGAGGGTACTAGTTTTAGGATCTTAGCGGGGATGCTGTGACTAATCATCAAAGCGTCACGCGTCATTGTTCGAAATGTCAAAAATTCAACCTCACCCGTCCGGCCTACCGTAGGATGAGGACTTGCCCACAAAGGCACAAAGGGAAAGGGAAAACAGGGGGAGGGGGGAAGGAAAACAGGCAAAAAAAGGAGAATGGAATGAAGGATCAAAGAATGGAAACAGTGCTGCATAGGGAAAGTAAAGTAAGAATGTGTAGTAAGTAGACAGAAGGGTAAACAGACATCGGCTCAGCAAACAAGCTCAGTGACAGTGTAGTTCACCTTGGTAAAAATGGGTTCATCAAAAACTCCTTATGACAGAGGTGCCTCCCAAAAGCATGGGACAGCTTGACCAGCACTAGAGTTTACCAACCTGAATATGCTTGCTCCCCATTCCCCTCTTTAATTATTCATAGGTCATAGGAGCAGGGAAGAAAAGAAAAGAAAGGGAGGAAAAGAAGGGAAGGGAGAGGAAAGGAAAGGATGCAGGTTTAATATTCATTATGTGAAGTTACTTCTCAGTTACCCCCTACTCAATGTGAAAGTTCATCCTCCTTTTTGAGCCATATATACTGATCACCAAATGTGGACACATCAGTAGTAGCAATTTGAAGTATAACACATGGTATATACCCAAGAATTTGAACTTGAAAGTGATATGGCTCAGGACCCCCATATGAAACAAGAAGACAGCAATTTGCAAAAAAAATGAGCGTCAAGCTTATAACAAACTCTCTAAAGCAAATCCAAGCTGCAACATACTGCAATGTCATCAAAGAGAGAACATTTAACATTCTTCATAGATATTGAATGTTTGTGTTTGGACCTAAGGCTATTGTCATGTAGCTCGGCCTGACCACAGCTCATTATTGCTTGTGACATAGTGGTAGTAACAAAAAACAACTTGCATTGGGGGAAGTAAAGGCAAAAGGAAAGTTGAGAAGAAAAAAAAAAGTGAGAAGGAAATGAATGAATGAATGGAAAGAAGGAAGGAAGGAAAGGGAAGAAAGGAAAGGGAAGAAAGGAAAGGGAAGAAAGGAAGAAGGGAAGAAGGGAAGAAGGGAAAGAAGGGAAGAAGGGAAAGAAGGGGAGAAGAGAAGGAGGGATCTGGAAAGAAGGAAAAAGAAGGGAAAGAAAGGGAAAGAAGGAAAAGCAGTAAAAGCAGGAAAAGATGATTTCCAAAATGGATCCTGTATTTCATCCACAAGCAGAGTAGATTTATCATTGTGCTCAGAACCTATGAAGGAACTTTGATGTTGGGATATTATCTAACAGGTGAATATTGACTGAAGCAAGGAAAGGAAAGGGAGAAAGGGGAAAGGGAGAAAAATCAAATGGGTGAGAAATGATGGACAGAAAGAAAACGGAAGATTCAAGAAAGGTTGGGGAATGGTGGGTAAATGTATAATATGTGGAAACAACACTGTATAGAGCCTGAGAGTAGTGCAATAAAACTACACATCAGGATTAAACATAGATCCTCTGATATTGGTCCATAAGGTCAGTGATAGCCTAGTATGCCTTTATAAAAGCGGGGTCACTGAGAACTCCAGACAGAAGTACCTATTCCAAAAGCATGAAACACCTCAACCAGCATTATAGCTTGCAACCTGAATATGCTTACTCCCCATTCCCCTGTTTCTTTGATTCCATCAATATCATGCATTCAATTATTGTTCATAGGAACTAGGATACAGGGCAGCCAAAAATTTATTATTTTTGACAACCAAGCAGTAGATTCAGCACCAGCCTGCTGATAATGTGTAGTTTTCAAGGGCAAGAAGACAAGATATCAGTTTGAACAAAGTGATGTGGCTCTGGAGTCTGGACAAGAAGACAGCAAGAAAACAAGAGGTCAAGTATAACAAACTTCAACAAGGCAACATTGCTCTGGACAAGGAGAGGGCATATTGATTGATTGATCTTTCTTGGAGATAGGGCAGCTGATTCTAGAAACCTGTAATAAAAAAGGAAAAGTAAAGAAGTATAGAGAGGAAACAAGTCAAAAAACAGGTGGGGGGGGGGAGAGAACAGAGCAAAGAAAAAAGAAAAGAAGAGTAAAAAGAAGAAAGGTGAGAAGAAAAGGGAAGAAAGAAAGAAAAAGGGGAACTGTTTTCTGAATGAATATTGTACCTTATCTGTAAGTAGAATAAAAATTCTGGTAACAAGATCCAGGAAAGTGGGGTCCAATTTAATGAATTTGACAGCTCTTCTGAATGAACTTATAACCTATTTTACCCCACAACAGCAGACTTTGGAACAAGGTCATGATGTCATCTGAAGAAAATTTCACAATTCAGATGCAGATAATTTTCCATGTGGCCAGATTGGTGGGTATATTGATGTTCTTGCTCATCATGTGTAATTTATAGTTCTACATATCAGCTATGTAGACAATGCAAAAGATTCTCCCCAGATCTGGACTTTCAGTCCTGCATAGTACACCCTGTGATATATGTTTGTCCAGACAGTAATTGGGCATCTGGATTCAATGACCTTGTTATGTCCAAAGGTTGGTTCCATAGAGAGTGAATCCATTGCATCAGGAAAAATTCCCCTAGGCCAAAGACTGTCAAAGTCAACCATGGCTTTAGGGTCAAATTGAGCGGGTGCCATGGCTGATTTTAAGTGCCATGGCCATAAATTGTCAGTCCTGAGACACTCCTGGGACACTCTTGGACACTCCTGGGAAACTCCTAGGACACTCTTAGACACTCCTGGAGCAGCCTCAGGACAGAAAAATTATCAGATATGGCACTCTCAAATCAGCCATGGCACACACTCAATTGGACCCTAAAACTTTACATGGTTGACTTTGACAGTCTTTGGCCTAGGCGACTGGTTCCTGATGTGCATCAACATGATGCAGCTGTTATTGCATAAAGGACCACCTCTTCTGTATGGAGAGAAATAATGATTGGTGTATTGTATATTAAGGATTAAAGGAGGATGAAATCATACAGCTTCCATTATTATACATTACAACCAACAGTTCATTGATATCCAGCACTATGCTGCATCTTTGGGACTGGTTAAGAACTTTCATTACACATATATGGTAAATACATTGAATCTGGTGTAATATGGGTTAAACCTTACTGTAACAATACTGTCTTGAGGAAAGGCTGAATTCTAGATGATGCAGGATCATTCTATATGTATGGCACCCATATGCTTTCAATGTACAGTGGCAATGCCATGCTCTAATGCCATCTGGACCATATAGTAATCCAATGAGAGTGACTACAACTCACTAAAAATAAAGAAAGGCCTCGTATCTTGCCATGCAAAGCAATGGCACCTTTCCCCAGTTTTCCATCCAGTTCCGTTGCTCACCATTGCGACAGCTTCCTCTAGCTCGCACCCAATATGTGCGGAAAACATGAAAAGAGCGGCCAGTGTCCCTTTTGCAACTGTCAGTGTGTTGGATGAACTCATAAATCACAAGCGCACGTCATTCACTACGACACTTCTTGGCTCCAGCGACTCAAAGTCAAACTGGCTTTACTTAAATTCCTATCTCCTACGAAGCCCGGAAAACCCCCGCTTTGCCCTGCAGTTCGCGATATCTCTTTATCGAAAATCCTTACCATGTAATCTCTACTAGAAAAGAGAAAAAAACAGACTAAACCATGTCCGATAGTAAAGGCCCAGCAAGCCCCACCCAATCCCGTTCTCCCTGGTCCCCCACCTGCTTAAGTTGAGCAACAGTCCTCTCAATCCTGTCGAGCTAGCCACAGTCGTACTCGAGGCTTAGCCGAAACGCACATAGTCTCTCGGCAAGCGCAGAGGACGATTCTGATGTTGGACCTTCCCGTGGACCTCCTCAACAACAACAACAACGTGGTCCTAGACGCCGAGGTCAGAGGAGAAACAATGGAGGTTTAACAGATATAGGTGAACTCGACGATACGACGAATCAAGTCGGGCAGGTAGCTAGAACCGGTAAAGGCGCTGTGGACACGGTCGGGAAGACCGCTGGTGCGGTAGCTGGTGGTGGCGATGAGGACGGTGATGATGATATGGGAGATAAGCCGTTGAAGTTGAGGTTGGATTTGAACTTGGATGTTGCTGTCGAGTTGAAGGCTAGAGTTCATGGTGATTTGACGCTTTCGTTGCTGTGAGTGGTTTTCTTGTTTCTTTTCGTTCTTGATTAGGGTGAGCATGTCTAATTCGAATCTCTTATTACAGTGGATAAATGTCTGCAAGTCCCTTCTCTTTGGGATGTAAAAAACGAAGAATATGTTGTTCCTATGTTTCGGATCCTAAATCCTACTCAACACAATATTACCTTTTCCTTGTCATTATACCTTACCATCACTTCTTATCCGTTAGTTATGTCTTTACACGAACTCCAAACGAAATGAAATCCATTGTATCAATAGTAAAAGCCTGTCTTATCGTTTTCTGAGTTAAAAAACAAAGCCTCATTACAATCACTGTAGATATAACGCTCGAGGATCTTTCGTATCTACTTGAACAGCATATCACATTCAGGTATCGCTGGACCCTAATCGGGACACCCCGGTCACGACTCGAAGTGGAGTTCTACGTTTCTCTTCAATACTCAAGTGGAGACAATAAGTATTGGGTATTCTATCATCATATTTCTAATAAATGATGCTATTTTATCCCTTCAAGCTTCTCATTTGTACTCAACCTCTCATCTTTCGAGCTCAGAATCGACGTCACTTAGATCCACTTTTTATACTTGCTCCCCACCTCCCCCACCATAAAAAGCTGAATAGTATTCGATACTCGCTCCTTCTCATCTATAATCGACTACTACGACAACGACTACAAGACAAACCACACGACAACTTATCACGGCCTCTTAACTAACTAAACCTTTATTCGAAACTCAAACTCGAACTACTCTATATACTCTAAACCACTCTACTAACAAACCTCCACTCGCTCGACACTTAAAAACCGCATTAAACACTCAACTCACTAACTATACGCTGAAAATCAACCATGTCATACACCGATTCCTCCCTGACCAAAGCCCCCGGAAGCTCACCCCGTTTCTCTTCCTCACCAAATTCCTCTCAATTGCCTCCTCCCGCTTCCTCACATGACCCCCGGGCCAAGTACGGTAACTCTAACTCCCAAGACCCCGGTGATCGTGTCAACGATATCGACTCGATCAATCTAGCTCCTTCAGACCTCCTTCAGACACCGCTAGTGTCCGTAGAAGAGGTGGTATAAGGAGGAAGTATCCTAGTGGGGATTATGAATCCAGAAGTAATTGGCATTCTGACACACCCCAGAATGGTGGCAGCGGCGGTGGAGGTGGAGGTCGTTATGGTGGAAGGGGTTATAACGACGATAATATAACGACGATAGTTCGAATTCGGATCATGAGTATTATTATCCTGAGGTCCAGGAAGATGAGCAATACGACAATGATGATGGAGATGATAATGGATTTTTGGGTGATGGACTTGATCGAGTGGGTGGGAACGTTGCTGGGAACGCTAGGAATGTGGGTAGGGAAGTCGATAGGGATTTGGGGAGAGGAGGAGGAAGAGGAGTGGGGAGGAGGGGAAGAAGAGCAAAAGATGATGATAAGGCTTTGAAGTTGAGATTGGATTTGAATTTGGATGCCGAGGTACAGTTGAAAGCGAGTGTGAGGGGGGATTTGACGTTGTCTTTGTTGTGAGTTGCTATACCATTCTGATCCTTCGCAATTGTTATCCTTTCATTTTGGGTGAGGAACTGATTAGAAACCGAATACTGATGATTTCGTTCACTTCTTTTGTTATGGTCCGTAGGCAATGATTTATTTCGAGCGATCGGCGGCGCAGCAGCAGTAGGAATAAGGCTAAGCAAGTTGTTTAGATGTTCAATGAATGATTGATTGAACCCCGTTTTTTTCTTTTAATGCTCGAGCTCTGTTGATTGTTGTTTTAAGTTGATGGAATCTGGGTTTTGGACTTTGCGATATCTAGGAAGTTTGAATACAATTTTTAGATATCAATCTAATTAGCAATAATCATCAGATGTTCAATGAACGATTACTTGAGCTCGGTTTTTCTGTACAAAGTTCAGTTTACCTTCCAATGTCTATGCCTAGTTGTTCTTTTTGCTTGCTGTAAAACAACTGCAATTGTCAAATTAGCATTCTTATTGAGATTAGTAGTACTTCACCCAGCATATACAGATGCTAACCGGGAAGCGAAATGCTCTAGCGATTTTGCATTTGCGGCCCAAAATATTGATGGATTCTTTTAGATCTTTTTTTTTTCTTGTCCTTCGTAATCCGTTCTTCAAGTTAAAAAAAAGATTTCAGAGAATCGGGCCTCATATAATAGAGATATCGACAAAATATTTTTTGGATGAAAAACATGGCAAAACCGGGGAAGCGAAACGCTCGGTTTT
The DNA here is from genome assembly GCA_004369135.1 of Dendrothele bispora CBS 962.96. Classification (NCBI taxonomy): domain Eukaryota; kingdom Fungi; phylum Basidiomycota; class Agaricomycetes; order Agaricales; genus Dendrothele; species Dendrothele bispora. The sequence continues at coordinate 37,627 of ML179718.1, forward strand.
TGCTGTTTTTTGACCTCAGAGTCAAATTTCAACAAAGCAGGTCAACTCATAGACCTTGTAAACCCCCCTCTCAGCATCTCACCGAGCGGGTTTTTGTCTGGTTTTAACTTTTGGCCGCGAACATTATTTTCTTATTCTCTGGCTGTGGGAAAAATCTATCCATTTTTGGTAATATTATATACGTTTCGCTTCTATGGCGCGTTTCGCTTCCCGGTTAGCATCTGTATTTGTCAACAAAAATCAGAGTGTGAGTCAACAATGCACACATAACTTACCTCTGTCCCCAAGTCTGGTCATAATTGTTGTAGTGAATGCTGTTTCCCGGCATTGTGTTCAGGCTCTTGCTTACTGATAAGTGATTAAAATCACCAGGGTAGATAAACACTAATACACTATTGGATCAAATTTATAACTAAGGAGTAGTATTTGTCAGGTAGACAGTTACCAAATCACACCTATTTCTTTGCATCTTACTTTTTATCTAGTAGAAACATCTATGATCAAAAGATATTGTTTTTTGAAAATCATTTGGATATACATTTGAGAGGGGAACATATGTTCATACTAGACACCTGCAAATTGCAAATTGGGAAAAATTGCCAAAGCAAAGAAGGAAGACAGTTGAATATGTGTGTTGCCAAGGAAGAAACCTGTGGAGGATGATTGTTCAAGAATTCGATCAAAATGGAAATGAAAATTCAGTACTTCAAACATAGCCATCTTGATACGAAATTATTTAAATTCTTTGTGAGCTGTAGGGGCATCAGCACCTGCATTTAGCAGAAGCCAAACAACATCTTTATTTTCCCAAAATAAAGCAGCCTGGAGTGCATTTTTATGTACACCACCTTGAGCATTCACATCTGCACCTGCATCCAGCAGAAACTTAACAACATCTTTATGTCCCATATCTGAAGCAGCCTGGAGTGGATTTCCATAGTGACCACCTTGAGCATTCACATCTGCACCTGCATTCAACAGAAGCTGAACAACATCTTTATATCCCATATATGAAGCAGTCTGGAGTGGATTTCCATATTGACCACCTTGAGCATTCACATCTGCACCTGCATCCAGCAGAAGCTGAACAACATCTGTATGTCTCAAGAAAAAAGCAGCCTGCAGTGCATTTCCATATTGACCACCTTGAGCATCTCTTGCGCAAGTTTATTATTTCCCTTTACAAGCACTTATCTCTTTTTGTCGAATAAGACTTATAATATTGACTACATAAACTCACGGCCATTACTATAAGGTAGGTTTGAATACATGATGGTCAGCTTGCTCTGAACCATGATGGCAGTAATGTGAGATCGTGATAACCATGTTGAGTTCCCTTGTCAAAGCTTGCGCAGCTTCGGGGATAAGTGCAGACATGTTAAACCAATGGCTTTGATAGCCGCTAGATATCATTTACTTCATATTTGGACTGCGTTATTAATGCCTACAAGTCTAACAACTGAAGAGCTGATAGACGGCCAACCAATAACTGCTTAACTACAGCTGATAATCATAACGCTACTGGCCGTCGTCCGACAACTCAAAAAGCATATGATATTGACTTGCTTTCACCATGTTTGATATATAGCTATCTTAGGACCGTTCACTGGAGAGCTTGATATGATCTCCCTCTGATGGCAGTCATGATAGAGCTTATCTACTGGCCGTCTGCTCGATGTCCGACTCTTATCACAGTTGCTTTCCACATCTGATTGGGATATGGGTTGCTGGATGGCCACGACATGAGCACCTCATGTTTCCATGACGGCAGAGAGATTGGGATATGGGTTCACTTGCTCGACTCAGTAACGCTGTTTTCGTATACCGATGGCATGGAGATATCTACGCTGATACCAGATATCTAGGTCTGCAGCTATATGATATAAAACCTATGGGATTACCTTCCTGAACTGAATATATCATCGGGAACTTATAAAGAAAACAAAATATGCTTATAAAATCTATGTAAAACAGCCTGTATATTTGTTTTAGACCATGACATGTCAAAATCGGTGTTCATCATATTTATGACATCCGAACTCCGGGATGGCCGGGGTTCGTTTCATGCAGCTCATGTGGCCATCACTGGAATGATCTCCTAACAACGGCTGTTTTACATAGATTTTATAAGCATATTTTGTTTTCTTTATAAGTTCCCGATGATATATTCAGTTCAGGAAGGTAATCCCATAGGTTTTATATCATATAGTTGCAGACCTAGATATCTGGTATCAGCGTAGATATCTCCATGCCATCGGTATACGAAAACAGCGTTACTGAGTCGAGCAAGTGAACCCATATCCCAATCTCTCTGCCGTCATGGAAACATGAGGTGCTCATGTCGTGGCCATCCAGCAACCCATATCCCAATCAGATGTGGAAAGCAACTGTGATAAGAGTCGGACATCGAGCAGACGGCCAGTTGATAAGCTCTATCATGACTGCCATCAGAGGGAGATCATATCAAGCTCTCCAGCTGAACGGTCCTAAGATAGCTATATATCAAACATGGTGAAAGCAAAGTCAATATCATGTGCTTTTTGAGTTGTCGGACGACGGTCAGTAGCGTTATGATTATCAGCTGTAGTTAAGCAGTTATTGGTTGGCCGTCTATCAGCTCTTCAGTCGTTAGACTTGTAGGTAAGTAATAACGCAGTCCAAATATGAAGTAAATGATATCTAGCGGCTATCAAAGCCATTGGTTTAACATGTCTGCACTTATCCCCGAAGCTGCGCAAGCTTTGACAAGGGAACTCAACATGGTTATCACGATCTCACATTACTGCCATCATGGTTCAGAGCAAGCTGACCATCATGTATTCAAACCTACCTTATAGTAATGGCCGTGAGTTTATGTAGTCAATATTATAAGTCTTATTCGACAAAGAGATAAGTGCTTGTAAAGGGAAATAATAAACTTGCGCAAGAGATCAATAATCGTGAAATTGATCGTCAAGCCCGAGTGAGATCAGGAAATACGTGGTAAAGACGGCGTTTAAAGTGATAATGCGATGTTTTTATTCGGAATAAACCCGCAAAAACATCCCGCATAGTGGCATTTGCTCATGAACACAGTATTTTTACGACTGGACACTGGACAGTTTCTAGGCACCCTTTGTCCATGAACTGAGTGCTCAGTGTCCAAAAAATCGTTCATGGACACTCAAATACATATTTAAATAATTTAAGGTCATATAAAGTGTGGAAAATCTTTAAATCAAAAGAACTATCGACTGGACACTGAGCAGTTTCTAGGCACTCTTTGTCCATAAACTGGGCGTCCAGTTGTTTGGGTGCCCAAAAGAGTGCCTAGTTGAGCGCTCATGAACGATTTCTGAGCCTGAGCACGGTCAGAAATGAAGACGACTTACGTCCACGTCTACACTTACGAGGGTCCACCACTCATACCCTCACGTGAGACACGACGAAATCTATCCGTTCTATTTCTATAACAAGTCGAAGACAACTTACGTCCACGTCTACACTTACGAGTTCCACCAGCGATACCTTTACGTGAGGTACAAAGTTAATGTTCTACATTTCTTCAGCAAGTCGAAGACAATCTACACCCACGTCTACACTTTAAAGTTCCACCAGTTATACCTTTAGGTGAGGTCCGACGAAGTATATCCCCTATACTTCTACAACAAGTCGAAGACGACCTACGTCCACGTCTACACTTACGAGTTCCACCATTTATACCTTTAGGTGAGGTCCGACGAAGTAAGTTCCCTGTATTTCTACAACAAGTCGAAGACGACCTACGTCCACGTCTACACTTACGAGTTCCACCACTTATACCTTTAGGTGAGGTCCGACGAAATACATCCCCTATACTTCTACAACAAGTCGAAGACAACCTACGTCCACGTCTACACTTACGAGTTCCACCATTTATACCTTTAGGTGAGGTCCGACGAAGTTCAAGTATATTCTATATATCTCTACAACAATTTGAAGACGACCTACGTCCACGTCTACACTTACGAGTTCCACCAGTTATACCTTTAGGTGAGGTCCGACGAAGTATATCCCCTATACTTCTACAACAAGTCGAAGACGACCTACGTCCACGTCTACACTTACGAGTTCCACCATTTATACCTTTAGGTGAGGTCCGACGAAGTTCAAGTACATCCCCTATATCTCTACAACAATTTGAAGACGACCTACGTCCACGTCTACACTTACGAGTTCCACCACTTATACCTTTAGGTGAGGTCCGACGAAGTATACCCCCTATACTTCTACAACAAGTCGAAGACGACCTACGTCCACGTCTACACTTGCGAGTTCCACCATTTATACCTTTAGGTGAGGTCCGACGAAGTTCAAGTATATCCCCTATATCTGTACAACAATTTGAAGACGACCTACGTCCACGTCTACACTTACGAGTTACACCAGTTGTACCTTTACGTGAGGTCCAACGAAGTATATACCCTATATTTCTACAACGAGTCGAAGACGACCTACGTCCACGTCTATAGCTACGAGTTCCACCAGTTATACCTTTACGTGACGTCCGACGAAGTATATACCCTATATTTCTACAACGAGTCGAAGACGACCTACGTCCACGTCTATAA
>ML179718.1:45888-58986 GCA_004369135.1 Dendrothele bispora CBS 962.96
TGCTGTAAATATTTATTGGTTCAATTCATTTCTGATTTTCCATAGGTTCTTTTCAGCCTTCAGAGTCTGAATGATTACGAGGCCGACTTTAGGAGGACTCGTTCTTGCTTATCTGGAGTCGCAGGGTGGCAGTGCACTTTACCACGAGTTAAATCCTTTTGGTATATCTAATCTTATCTTAGACTATTTTTGTCACATTATTCGCATATAGGCCTCGTACCTGCCGCGCGAAGCGACGGCCCTATTCCTTCATAGTAGTCTTGAAAGAATAGCTAGACCCTCTTTCTGAAACATTTATGACAGAGATAAGCCTTGTTCTACATCAAATCTTTATACTTACATTTCATATAACATTTTTTTTCTCTCTGTACTCATATATGTCAGATTTTCAATACAGACTTATACCTAGATATTTACCAACCAGTAATTGCAAATCTGTAGTCAAAGAATGTTTTCGAGCCTCGATTGAATGTTCAGTTCCAGTCAGTATTTTGACTCGTATGAGAGAAGTAACTCATGACAAAAAAAGCAAGTGAAGTTCGGCTGTTCCTCATCCATACCTTGCTTACTCTCTACTTACTTTTCTATTTACAGTAGAAATCCATAATTAATTCTGTCTCCTGACAGATCTATTTAGCGCAAGTTTTGAGAATCGTGAGCTTGAGCGTTCGTGTTAAGATTTCTATGTAAGTACGGATTTCCTCCATAGTTACGGCAAGTTCAGAAGAAATGAGTGGAGTAAAAGGAAATACATAAGGAGCTTTCTTTTTATTCACTTCTGTGCTAAATAGCAATGAACAAGTAGCCCAACGAGTTATGTTGGAAAATTTACCCCTAGACATAGTAAGGCTATGTAAGACCACCGAGATGATAGTTGTAGTACCTTTGTGTCCAACTCGTTTAGCTCTTCTTCAATCAATTGAGTTCATCTACAAGGCATGTTCCGTCATATTCACGATAAGATCATGCTGTCCTATGTTCGCTGCAAATTGGATTTCCATAAAAATAATCAGGTTTTTCTAGAGCTCATAAATGGGAAACCGTTCGAAAAATAAGAGTACGAAAGAAGGGGACGGAAAAGCAAGTTGAGGCCTTGAAAGTTGTGCCCGGAGTCGAACTCACCGTAAGAACTAAGAAGTAGCAAGAAAGATGTTTGAATGTTCTGTATGTTGAGAATAAGCCGGGTTTCTCCTTACTTCTCATTATGTAAAACTTGATATTCCAATCTTGAGTCGGGACAAAACACTAAGTATACGTACACTTCTCGGAGGTAAGTAGTCGAAAAAGCCTAAAGGCGCTTTCAAGGATGGCGTGTCAATTTCGCTGTAAAGTCACATGATACTGAGTTGGTTCTTCTCCGACTCATTGCCAATCTTCGAGCGATTCTCTTCGACACACCAACGCCTCGTTTTGTTACTTCCTTCCCTTGCCAGTGGTCTCTCATGTCGGTCTCATCGCTTCAAGTACTCTTACACTATCCTCTTTCTATTTCTTCCCGAGCCTGTTACATAGAAAAAAATCAACGTCCTCAAACTGACCCGTTCGGCGTGCCGCATATCTTCGATTCGAGCTTTCTGAATTGTCCTTCAAGAGCTCAAATCTTGTTACTTTCTTTTCTATTCCAAAGCTCAATTTTTCGAGGCATTGTTACGCATCCGTGGCCAGCGGAGTTTAGATCAAGGCCGGGATGAAGAAAAGGATGAACTAGAAGCGAAAGCGAGAGGATTTAACAAGCATAGGAAATACGTCTGACATTACAATCGTGTCACTACTACTGACTACTGCGTTGACGCTAACGCTTTCGACTGCAGAATGTCCTAGGAGTACTAGAGTGGGCGGATTGTATTGCAAGGAGCTGGAGGTTGGAGCGCAGAAGTTTCAAGAGATGACATTTGATGGATCTTCAATAATGATGTGAGTCGCATTATTTCTTCACTTTTTTTTTGCTCTACTACATTCGACGGAAATTGTACTTGAGGATACGTTTCTTATATTAATTGTCTTGTCTAACTGCCTTACCCTCTATTTTTGCTATCACGACTATTTTTTCCCCTTCTCGACGTTTTCAAAATTCATTGCTGGTGCTATTTCTATGGTTAGATCCGAATCAGAGGTTCAACTTCTTTTCCATGTTTCCCCAGGACAACAGATACGCTGTTGTTATCGAGAATCAAGGAACCTGCCCCGAGTCCGCAAACTCTGTTTGAATAAAGTTAGAAGGAGAAGTCGAAGAAGTCCCTGGACCTGTGTTGACGAGATGTTGTGCTAGGCTATATAACGAAGAGTTTGAGGGAAGCGGGAAGTGGGGAGACGAGAATAGCTCAGTAATTATAATGAGTGATGTTGAGATAGGATCGAAGGGTATAGAGAGATGGGCACTGACGGCGTTTTTACTTGAGTTCGGTCAAAGGATAATTGATGAGTATGTCTTTGTCGTTTGTCTTTAATTTGTTGGTCTTTTTTGATGCGCACTCTTCTCTTACCCTCGCTTCCTACTTCTTTCTTCATGCAGAGCAAGTCCCTGCAGGCCAAGTGCCATTTTTTTAAACAAGTCCTACCTCTTGATCAGTGAGTCTATTTCCCTTCTCATCCCGTTTTGCAAGTCCATACTGTACTTCTCTACTCATGTAATAACGTATCATCTTCACTGTCATTATCTAGAACCAGAGACAAGTGACCAGCGCAACCTGCACGGGATCGCTTCAAGGAGGACACGGAGAATTGCTTCTGTGTGGGAGTATTTCGGGGTATTGCTTCAGGAGCAGCGTTGTTAAAATATTGAAAAAAAAAAAAACAGAAGGAAGCGATTTGGAGTATGGGTAAGTGGTGACATTGATGTGTAGATACAAAAATTGGATAGAATACTCAGGATGGGATCCGGATGCCATGCACTCGAGCTTAGATTGTGAACCGTTCCTTTTTCTCGTTGTCTCCGCTTTATATTGATTTCACAAGACTGCTTTTATGACCGTTTCACTTTTCGTTCTTTGTTTTCTGTTGAGTCTTGACTAGTGACTACTATATGTCTGGTCTGGATTGAGGCACACGGCACATAAAGTTTAGCGGTCTTTACAGCGTCCACAGCGTAAAACGAAGAAATTATACCAACCCAGATTTCGGAAAATTTTGGTGAAATCTGGATTTCCTAAGATTTTACGAGCAATTTACACCTGGTCATTATACCTAGATTTCACAAGAAATTTACATGCCACATTTGCGTGGACTTAGTCAAAATTTAAGAAATAGAGCGGTCAGATGACCTAAACCTTGTCTCACTCTTACACGTCGCACCTAGTCGTACCTTCAATACCTCTCCTTGTGTCTGCTTTGGAACATTTGCTAATGGGCTAGAAATGGGTCAAAAGTGTGGAGGAACTGAAGATGGTAGGCCTCATAATCTGAAACCTTTTTCTCGTATTTCCACCCGCATCTCACATCCCTACGCTCTTCCTACACCTTTTCATCACACATACACCTCCTCTGCCTGCTGCAATTTCTGTTTATTATCCATTGGTAAGTGAGGATGCTTCTAAGAGCTTTTTTAATAGTGAAATGGTGGTGAGTTCCTATTCACTTGTCAGTATCTGCTTGGCCTAGTGCCCAAAACCCTTTTCTCGAAAAATCCTAGTTTGTTCACTGTTAACGACTATCTGCGACTTTAGCACCTACTTTGGGACCCAACTGCATGATCGGTATTGGCATACTTAGTGGTACGTATTTGTTTCCTTGGCTTCTGTTGGGGCTGTTGTGTGCAGTTGTTCCGTGATGGTGTTGTCGGGGTCGGTTTCTTTTAAGGCTACTGTATTGATCAGGGCTAGTTACTCACTACAAACGTAAAAACGTGTCCAGTGTTTGAGTATGAATCTAGTGCGTGAGGTCTTTAAACATCCAGGTGTGTCATCCATTTCTCCGACCGGTTCCACCATTAGATTTTCTTTCTCTTTCTTCCCCAGTTTAGTGTCGGTCCCTCTAATAGTTTCTTTGACCATCTTTAGACCTTTTCCATCCCTTCTCCAACCAAGGTCTGTGACATCTTAGCTTTCCAAAGGTAAAACTGTCATTTCTGACTGTTTTCTTTAGGCGGTCACATGGATATCTATGGCTCGGACCCTCAAATTTGCCAATAGAAGGGAAGATGACGGCGAAGAGGCGGGTCTTTTGATCATTATTTCCTTCTCGCTTTACGATTTCACTGAATAAGGACTCTTTTCCAGGAACGGATTTGCTGTACCACTGGGAAGACATCGCATACAGGAGCGAGAGTGAACTCACTGGATGATGACGAACCAATAGATCTCGAGGCCTCGTTTACACACATCCCAACTCTTCGGAACACCGCTGAAGACCCAATTACCAGAGGCTGGGATTGAGAAGTTGGTCCGTGATGAGGCTTTTGGGAGCGGTGGGATTTGTATTATTCGTAGTAGTCTCATCTACTAAGTATGGCTAGTTGTTAATCAATTTTTTTTCATTCATCTATTTGAGTGGGCGAGTGCAGGGGTATGACCAGAACCAGTGCAATTACAAGTGGTAGTATAATGGTGGTGTAATGATGGTAAATTTACCTTGTATATCTTTGGTAAAATATGAGGACAATTTCTGGGGAAATGCTCGTAAAATGCTGGTACAATGCGTGACATTCCAGACATTATCCCAATTGTTGTAATGTCAGTATATTCTCAGGAAAATGTCGGGAAAATGGTAATTTTCCTGACATTATCCCATTGGGATATTTTGGGCATCTTACGCTGTGGTCTCTCTTTGCGATCTTGACGTGTCTTGAGTCTAGACTCATATAATTACCGGTACGTTTTTTATACCTTTTCAGATTCTGAAAAGCACACATAGTCTGAGTCTGGGTATACTAAGATCAAGCTATTACTGACAGTAAATACAAAAAGACTCATTCGTGTATGTGTCGTCGTAAATATGCGAATGCGTCGGACTTTTGTTTACATCATATGCGTCACTCTTCGTCTTGTATGCTTCTCTCTTCTCGCTCGTTGTTGCCTGTGTTACTAGCTTTCGTTACCCGGCCTTCACCTCCTTGACTGGAGCCCACGATGTCCGTTTCACTTGCTGTCCCACCACGACTACTCCCAGCGTGAGTCGCTTCATGCTTGGATCTGTCTTCAGGTGATTCCGTACTGTCTAGACTCTCACCCCGTCTTTTATATCGACTTCACCCTGGGACTGATCATTTGTGGCTTTGTAGCCATTGTCTTTGTCTACTTTTGGACTTTCGTCTCCACGAGAGCTCGCAGTCGGTAGCATCCCAGTAACCGCAGTCTGTGTCCCGCTGTTCCCAGGGTCTTTCTTCTGTAACACTCCAGCTCCAGCCAAGCCTCCCATGTCCATGTCGTTCTCTTCTCCATCGGCCTCACCAGCTGCACGCTGCTCAGTATCCGTGTTCTGATGTCCATCTTCGTCCGCTTTCGGCTCTCTAATGTCAGTCATGCTGAGTATTGCTTCACTCCTTGACTCGTGACGCCTCCCAACCTTTGTCCCATCCTCCTCATACCTTCCTATCCTCGACGTTCCGCTCTCATCTACTGATCCTGTATTTGTACCCTCTCTCTTCCCTTCCGTCTTGTCACCTTCTCCCCGAGAGTGGTCACCCATTAGCTGACTATCGACACTTTTGTCTACGCTGTCTCCAGCTTCACCAATGTCTCCGCTCCTTCTACCTATTGTTCTACCTCCAACTCGAACACCAGATACACGATCACCCTGTTTGTCTGGTGTCTGCAACTGTTCCGTGTCCACTACCTCTCCCGTATCCAACTGCCCTTTCTTTTGTCCCCTTCTGAAGTCTTCGGTTCGGTTACTTCCCACTTGTTCGACATCATGCCAATCTGCACTCGCCGTCTCGTTACCATCTTCCGCATTCGACCCTTTGTCCTTGGATGCATCCTTTCCCAACTGCCCAGCCTCCACTAAACTTTCTGCATCAACCTCCCTCTGGTCCATATGCTGAGCTTCCTGTAGACTAGAAGTAGGAGGAGCCTCGTCTTGACCAGGACGGCCCAATACATCTGCATGCGGTGTTCCAGCTTCGACCACGCGTTCGTCCAGCTGTGGTGTTTTGTGAATGGTCTCAGCGGGAGGGGCGTTCTCGTTCGGTGAACCATTAATTGTCAATACTTCCTGACCTCCCGTGCCCAACCCTCCCTCCATCTGTCCCATTGAACTATTTTCGCTCCCATTCTGAAGCTGCACTGACATCGGTTGCATCGCAATGGGTGACGTTCCCAATCTTCCCGCCTCTAAATCATCATCTCTAGTGCGATCATCTGGCGATTGTCTCAGCCTCCTCCATGTTCGTTTGAGAGGTGACGGAATTCGGAATGTAAAAGGTTTACTCTCAGGTTCTTGTGGTCTCAGGAGCTGTGAATCAGTTGCTTGTTGACTGGGAAGCTATGGACGGTTTATTTGAGTCACATATATGTATAAGCTAGTATAGAAATAGTAGAAAACTTACCAATGTAGTACCCTGAGTAGAAAATCCTTGCTCGACAGATCGTCGGAAATCCCTCAGAATTTTTAGGTTTTCTTCAAATTCCTCTTTCCACATAGGTCGGTTTTGTGACCCGTTCTCAAGTTCATCCTCTAACTTCTTCAAACAAGGCAACCACTTCTCTTTTGGGATCCGATTCGCGTGCTCATTCCCGGAGTTTTTGAGTCGAGCAAGCCATTCCAGACTACGCAATGATTCCTGCAATTCCAAAACTTGACGTGGATCATGTTCATCATCAAAGAAAGCATTTCTCAAAAGACGAATAAGAGGTTTTGTTTCCTCCCCCGAGATATATGCAATAGCCTCCTCCCAGAAAACTTCTTCACCTTCACTCGAGCTTTTTTCTTGTGGTGGTGCTATCCCGGCCAAGTACTTTTGCTGCACTTGATATAACCTACACCTTGTCCGCCAGTTCATGGGTTCCACACTGAGACTAAGTACTTTTTGCTCAGTCAGTGTCTTCCAGAGATGGGGGATCCATTGAGGATGCTCTGCGAGGGCAGAATCCAATTTTTGTGACATTATTCTAAAGCAGTTCCATGCAAGCACCTCTGCCCTGCTAGAATCTGAAATGCAAGTTGCAGCTGCTATACCACGAATTACAACCTTGCTGATTAATTCCGTAGGGTCTTTGCCAGAACCTTGCAGAGTGTTGAATGATTTGTCAAGTAAGCCTTGCGTTGTAACCCAGTTGCGCATCAGGTCATTGTCAGAAAGGTCTGGAGAAAGAAGAATCCAAGTCCAGGTGACAACAAGGACTTCAAGTGCTTTTTCATGGTCCTCTTCACCCTCCATTGACGCAAACTTCACCAGTGTGGACATTGCAGCAGAGAGAACATTTAGATGTTTTTTCCAAGCTACTGGAGTGATAGCAACATAATGCCATAGAAACAAATGATGTGGAATATCAGCCAACACAGACCTCAAGTCTTCCTTGACTAGAGGGGATGGGGGAATCAAGTCATTGTAAGTCTTCTTCAAATCTGGTGTGATATGTTCAAGAAGAAAGGGAGCTGCTGCTGGGAAGGTCCTGAAGAATTCCCAGATGGTACATGGACTGGTCATCTCTTTAAAACCATATTGTTGAGATTCATCAGGATTTGTTGGTAGATCCAACATGAATTGTGTCCACCTCAACTTCTCATAGGAACTGGCTCTTTTGAGTGCATCAATAGAAATGGCAGAGGAAACTGATTGAGCTATTTTCCAAAAGATGCCTGGGCCCAATTTTTCAGAGTGTTCATATAGATATTCATATGCAATATCCTCCAAGAAATCAAAATAGAAGCACCAGAGTAGAGGTTCATATTTAATCCTATCTCCAGAGTCTCTTAGTGCCCTCACAATGTGATTCAACACAAAATCCCATGAATCATAAAGTGCATCCCCATCAGAGTCAATGATACCATAATGTGGTTCCAGAACTAATGACTTTGATAGGTGAGGAAGTGGGAAGAGCTCATGATAGGGATTTGGTTTAGAATCAAGCTTCACTGCATGGATAAGAGCACGAATGGCTCGTCCATATGAGCTTTTTGATGCACTAGTGGACTGAAGAGCATGATGGTGTAAAATCTCGTCTAGCTTGAAATCTGATGGGAGGTTCTTCTTGAATACAGATATTTGACAAGGTGGAAGATTGCTAAGTGCCTCCAAAGCAGTGGATTTGACAGAGCTGTTAGATGAGGATGTCATCAACCATGACAATATGCCACAGTTGAGATCAAGTCCCTGTTTAGTAGTTGTGCTCTTTTCAGCATCAGCAAGTGATTTTTCCTTGGGAAAGGACTGTCCAATCATATTACACAGAGCCTGGACAAGATAGAAGGCATATGATGTCAATGGTGTTTTATAGGGACAGTCTGTGAACCAAACTGGAAGAAGATTCATGATGGTGTATGACCCAATGGTGAGGGCTATCACAATGTCCACAATTACTCCAATGATTAGGCTGAGATTATGAAGGGATATGATGAGTCCCACAAAGAATACAGCCAATGAAAGGTGCACAAATGTAGGAAGGAGACCAATGATACCAGCCACATGCCACTTTTCCATGCCCATGAATCGGAAATGATGGACCTGTGCCCTCTCTTGAGGGGAATTGGTAGAAGGCATGATGGTGTACTGATGGATCCACTGCTTGCACACAATCGCAGCAAGAGCAATGGAAAGACTGAGAGCAAGACTGAAGAACCAGAGTGCATTGATGGCCACATTCAAAGGACGAGGAGTGAATGTAGAGGAAGGGTTGAGCCGGGATGAGGGAATAGAATCAACTGAATTTCCATTGAATCCGGCACGTTGGACAGCAATAAGCTCCACCAAAAGATTTGCAGTCACCTCCCCCCAGTCTGGCTGAAGGCTTTCGGATGTCTGGACAACAAAAGTTGTAATAACAGCAGAGAAGAGAGCAGCCTAAATCCCATGTCAGCAGAGTACAAAAGCAATAAAATAAGATTTGCACACAAAAACTAGGAGAGAATCCAATCCATCCCTCCAATCTTCAATTCTGTCTGAATCAATCCTGATGACCTCTTGGTTGTACACCTTCCAAACTCTTGCACTAGGACCCATCTCCGTGTATGGTTCATCTTCTTCGAATATTTGAGTATAGTCATATGTCTCAGCCGCTCCTATATGACTATTTAGTGCAAATAGATTTTTGAAGGATTCTAAATTACCTGTGAACGGTGCCTGGCGCTGACCTAGAAGTGGGCGCCTTCTAGATCTGGACTGCTGACGACCAGCTGTTTGGCTAATATCCTCAGTATTGTTTACTTGTTCCTGGTTAGCGATGTTTTCAATGTTATTGGAAGCCGGAGTGTTACTGTGATGATTATTTTCGTGTGCAGAAGGACTAGCAGCTACAGGAACAACAGGGCGGACTGGCGTAGAGACAGAAGGGCCGGCAACTGGTATGGAAATGGAAGGGCCGGTGAATGGCGTGGAAATGGAAGGGCCGGCAACTGGCGTGGAAATGGAAGGGTTGGCTGGTGCGGAAACGGAAGGATTACCTAGTGCAGAAACAGAAGGGCTGGCTGGTGCGGTAACGAAAAGACCGGCTGATGTAGAGATGGAAGGGCTAGCTGGTGCAGAAGCAGAAGGGCTAACTGACATGGAGGTCCGAGTCGGACTAGCATGTATAGACGTGGAAGGACCAGACACTGAGTTGGCCACAAGAGGGCTTTCGACAGATGCAAGACCAGTAGTATCCGGGTTATTTGCATTTGAGCCAGTACGATCAAGAGACATTGAGAGTACTTTCGGACTGAGGGTCTTTCGTAGTAGAAGGTAGAGATGCAATGTTCTCAAAACGCGTTGCGAACCCTCCTGTAGAAGGACGATATTATAATAACTTGAACTCACATGTGATCATCTCTTTGACCTCATTAACCACGAAGAATCATTGGTGATATATAGAAGAACAGCTGGAATGACCGATTTAGTATGAATTCTATACGAAGCATCATCTCCGTGACTATCGTGATCGCCACAAGCTGTGGATTCCTTGCCCAGGCCTTTATTTGTTCACAGCCTTGGAGCTGGACTAGTAAGCCAGGCGCCAATCGGTCAGTGCTCAGCACTGGATATTTTACAGGTTGTTGATATGAAAATTTACCGAATGAGGGATCATGTTGGTGCCAATTTCATTCTATGTCGGCGACTTCCGAATACTCATTAATCATCGTGTGAATAGATTTCTCCTCCTCCATATTATTATAGAAATACTGGGATGTTTCACTACCTACCAAGGTTACTTTTTCCTGGGGATGGCGAGTAGGCATTACGGTTGACCAAGGACGTCTGCTAAGAGGCAGGAAGTTGAAGAAGTCTGTATTCATTTCAAGTGTAAAGCGCGCAAAATGATATCCAAGGTTATGGACTCGAAGCTGTACATACCATTGAGATATTCCCTTATCGTAATGCGTCTCCTTCGATTTCAATTTAGAAGATGTTGAAGCGTTAGAGGTGGATGGAAGGGTTCTACAGCCTCAGACTCGACCCTGATGCATGATGAGCGATATAGCCTTTCTTGGGGCTGTTAATCATTCCAGCCAACGTGAAAATGCTGTACATGGCGGGTTTTAAGAAAGCAAGTCTGTATGAGTTTTGAATTCCTGAAAGAGCCGTCTATTAGAAATATATGTAAGTATGCATGATTGACTCGGGGTTATGTAGCACAGTAACTCATCTGGTGCTTACTTATACCGGTATCATATTGGCTCTCTTTACAGTGTAACCACTCAAGTTTGAGCTTTATGGTTAAAGTTGAACCGCCTCTGCGATTAACAGTGCAAAGGTCAATTAATTTTCAGAAAAAAAAGTAAAACAAAAAGTAAAACAGGCCTCGAAAGTTGAAATATATTTTGTAGGAACCGAACTGTAAGTAAATCACTCGATTGATGGTAGCCTCTGAAGTCAATGAGTGTTACCTATATCGCAATCTGCTAACTATCAAATACTTTCCTTAGATATATAGTACGCATGAGACATCTCTAACATGATGAGCAGTGATGGCGGGTGCCTGAGAAGTTGGGCCAGGAGCCTTTTCATCAATGATAGTACTTAGTTTATCACGAGAATGCAAAGTCCTCGAAAGGATATAGATTGAAAAAAATTAAGATATCATGCCTCGTGCATCGTGCGTAACCTCCTTGACCGAGACCAGAGACATAACAAAAGCGCGCGTCTGAAAGACCCTAGTATTTACTCTTGTTTACCTTCTTTCGCTTTTCCTCCTCGCGGTCACCGACAATGAGCAGCGTCCCCCTGCCGCTTGAGTCCTTTCCTGCTCCTCCCACTCGCATTCCTACTACTCAGACATCCACTCACCATCCACTTTCACCAGCGATATCACCCCCAAGTCCGAGTTCAAACTCTGTAAATTCGTTTCAACTTCCTACCCACCTCCTTCTCGACCCCCCCATCTGTACCAGGACCACCACTACGGCGAAATTTGAGAGAGGGTGATGCATTGATGGGTTATCTGGAGCTTCTATGTTGTAATCAGGGGGATGGGCTCCAGGTATAACGCTACCGCAAGCGTGTTCAGACCCGAGTCGACCTATAGTACCCTACAGTGTAGGATCTACGAGGCCGGACTCGGTAATGAACACACTAGTCAGTGCCAAGAGTAATGGAAGGAGCTACGAAGGGCATGGGTCGGACAGGTCGATGAACAGCAGACAGTGATGTCATCCATTCTTCTGACGAACGTCTCCATCTGCGCTTCTTCTCTGTCAACGTCTTTTTGACTCATCTGCCTAGAATTGAATTGAATCGACAACTCCAGCGTCGTGTCCTCGATTCCAACTTGGTGCATATATGCGCCTCTCCGTCTTCCTCAAAGATTCCCGTTACTTGCTTTACCTTCCTGACCTGTCGGGTTCGCAAATATCAATGGACTCTCATACGCAACTCATCCTTCCTCCCTTTTTGAACCAAATTCGAATAAGTCGACCCATCCCGCTCATAGAACCCTTCGGATCTTTCAAGCCCTAAACGACGTCAAGTGTGAAATTTGCAGGACTTCTTACGGGTGACAGGACTTATGCAGTGAAAAGATGGACATTGATCAGTGCCAAGGGATGTGTGAGACGCATTGTTTGTTCTTTGAACGATGATGTACTTAGCTGCCATCGGGATGCTTCCCGGACCCGGCGTCCAGATCTTGAGACAAGTCCGGTTAATAGATTCCTCCTCCTCCTCCTCCGTCATTGCAGTGCGACTGCTACCGCCGCTTAAGAATATAATACATAGCTGCTAGAGTAGCTGTCCCCTGTGACGTGGAAAGACAAATCGACGACGATATTCTTTGACTCACCGGAGCAGACGGATAACTGTAGGGTTCTAGCGAGGAATTTGAGGGACGCAGGAGGTGAGACTAGTAGAGTTGACGGCGAATGGCACTACATATTACTGCAGAAGCGAGTATTGGTTAGGATTGTCCAGGCAAAGGGGAACAGACGCAAATGAGTGATCCGGAGTCTCGAAGGGATGTGGTTGACGCTATGGATACCCGATCGCGATGTACCTGCTGATATAATTCTTATGATGTATAAGTGGATCCAGGTTTTCTCCCTCCTTCCCAGGCGGTTGGTCGTCGGAGCGGAGATTTCAAACTCCGCGTAAACCTTATCGAATTTGAGACCAACCGCCTGGCACCACTCGGAGCGTGTCTTGTTTTGCCAGGCGGTTGGTCGTGTAACAAATTCGATAAGGTTTACGCGGAGTTTGAAATCTCCGCTCCGACGACCAACCGCCTGGGAAGGAGGCTGGTTTTCTCTTGTTTTTTTTCCTCTTTCCCGTTGTTTTTACTTTATTGAATCCATATTTCGGTCTAATTATATCGAGTTCGATTGCTTTCACGGCTGTTTTACCCTTTCATTCTTTATTTGACTATTTTACCAAGTCTAGAATCAGAAACCCGGCATTCCAAATTTAGCGCAGGTGTTTGCACCTCGATTTACCGTCATCTACACATGGATTGGTACCCCTTAGCATATATAATCCGAAAGGATGCATCCAGTATGGTATGTGGTATGTATCGCTGGTAAAAAAGTCCTTGCTTGAAGCGG